>CAUYQG010064191.1:0-30852 GCA_963574415.1 Tarsius wallacei | reverse complement strand
TTTTTTTTTTTTTGTCTTTCTTTTGGTTTTGGGGTTTGACTGAATCTTAATGGTGTGTCTAGGCTCACTAAACTAGTTATTGAGTCAAGTAGTCTAGTAGTACATCTAGACTCTAGAATAATGACTCCTTTTTTAAATTATTATTCCAAAGGACTTTCTCTACTGTAGAATCAATCCCCTGAACTTTTCTTCCAGGATCACAATACTGTAGCCATATTATCATCCTATATGTTTCTAAAATGTGACAGTAATGTTCTACTTGTGCCCAAAGCCCTCACTCTCCACATTTTTACAAGCCATGCTTACTCACTTTCTGACATTATTCTATGTACTTGTTTATTGTTAATCTTCCCATGAGGTTAATAGCTCCAAAAGGGAAGGGACTGTTGTATGCATCACTGTAACGTTGGGAAATAAAACAATCTTGCACAAATTAAGATTCCAATAAATATTTTTGCAAGAATATAATATATAAATTACCTGTAGCTTGTCATAATTTTATTAAAATACTGCCATGTGCTTTGCAATTTATCTGATTCAGTAAAACAAAAATCAATGACAAGTATAGTTAGGAGCTGTTTTTAGGTAAGTGGCTTATCTACCCTTGTTCATGAAAATGTTGTAGGATGTGGTGAAGCAGTGTGTAGTTTTTGAAACCGTATTTGTCACTACTAGTAGATAATGATTTCAATATTTAGGATTCTAAACAGCATTATATGGATTAAATACAATAAAACAGATTTTAGTAGAAAACATAATAACATATAAAACAAATATATGCCAGGTAATAAAAGTATTATTTAGAATATCAGTGCCATGTCATATTATAAAAAATATTTATTTCTGTAGTTTGTCATTAAAAAGTTTGAGTTCGAAAGTCTTATTCTAGGGAAAGGTCTTATTCTAAGTAGCCTAATAAGCAAAAATTTTATTTTTATTTTATCTTCATTTTTCCACTTTTCTTTTTTAGGTCAAAATTGACTTTATTTTCTAGCATGCAAATTAGAAATATGAAACTTAATTTCTGCATTACCATTACTAGACAATAAAATACCATCTGTATTAGGGTTTTAGAATATATGTATGTTATATTTACATCTATATTTTATGCATATAATATTGTATATAATAAGTATAATGTATCTCAGCTAAAAATAACATGAGAAGTATTTCTTGAAAGGTATTATTATATAACTTTTTACAAGCTTTATGTACTTACTACTGCTCAATTAATCAAAAAAATGAATATCAGTTATATTTGTTTTGTTTTAATAAATGTACTATTGACCCATGCTTTCTGATGACTCAATATGTCAACCTGTTTTTTTCTCTCAGAATAAAGGCTCTAAGTTTTCATGGGGCAAAAAATACTATACTTAGATACATAAATAGTGTTCTTCAGGTTTTTATATTTTAATGAGTCCATGTATTCATATAAAAGAGAATAGAGATGAGCCACAGTAATTCTCAGCAGCCTGAGAGATGTTGATGAATATCAAATATTTTGTTGTTAACCAATTCTGTTCTTTATTCAGATGTTCTTAGTGTTTATCCAGTGTTCACTTTTATGTTTCACTGGCAACCAATTCCTGATCAAAACCCTAAGTGACTATACCATATGTAATAAGATAGACAAGTAGGCTTATCAAACTGATGAACTTCTGCAAAGCAAAAGAAACCATCAAGAGAGTAGGGAGACAGCCCACAGAATGGGAAATAGTATTTGCCAACTGTATATCTGGCAAAGGCCTAACATCTAGGAGCTACAAGGAACTCAAATGTGCCAAAAAGAAAAAAGTCAACAGTTAAAAGGTGGGCAAAAGACATGAATAGACACTTCTCAAAAGAAGATGTATGGGCAGCCAATAGACACATGAAAAAGTGCTCAGCCTCACTAGTCATCAGAGAAATGCAAATCACAACCACATTGAGATACCACCTCATCCCAGTAAGAGTGGCCATCATTAATTAAAACAAACAGCAACAGATGCTGGTGAGGATGCGGAGTAAAAGGAATGCTTCTACACTGCTGGTGGGAATGCAAACTTAGTGCAACCTCTTTGGAAGACAGTGTGGCAATTTCTGAAAGAACTAGAAATTGACCTTCCATATGACCCAGCAATCCCCTACTGGGAATATACCCAGAGGAACACAAATCATTTTATAAAAAAAGATACCTGCACACACATATTTGTTGCAGCTCTAGTCACAATAGCAAAAACATGGAACCAACCATGCTGCTCATCAAAGCTGCACTGGATTAAAAAAATGTGGCACATATACACAATGAAATACTATGCGGCCATAAAAAAAGACAAACATATGGACTTCGCATCAACTTGGATGGATTTAGAGTGTATAATACTCAGTGATTATCACAGAAACAAAGAATAGAGTACCATATGTTCTCACTTATAAGGGGACCTTGAACAATTATCATAATACTACAAGAAAGAGATTGAAAGCAGTGGAAAACTGCCAGGGAAGGGAGGGTGGGATTGGCAGATGAGGGAAACTGCCAGGGGGAAGAGGGGCATGCCTCATCAACAAGGGTACCTGAATAATGAACATTTGTTTACCTAATCCCGAATTGTACCCCACATCTTTAAAATAAAATTAAAAAAAGTTTGTGTTCCAGGATGCCATCCATGATCGAATATTGTATTATTTTTAAAAATTAAATCTAAAGACCATTTATATATTTTCTTCTGAGAAATTTCTGTTAAAGTATTTTGTCCATTTTAACATTGAGTTATTTCTTTTTTTTACAACTGAGTTATTTCAGTTTTTATATTTCTTTTGGACATTATCTCTGTATCAAATGTATAGGTTGCAAATATTTTCTTCCATTTTGTTGGTTCTCTTCTCACTTTATTGTTTCCTTTCATGTACTGAAGCTTTTAATTTTATGTAATTTCATTTGTTTGTCTTTTAATGTTTTATTTTAGATTCAGGGAGTCTAAGTACATATTTTTTTACATGAGTTTGTTGTGCACTGGTAGGGATTGGGCTTCTGGTGTGCCCATTACAGGATAGTAAACATTGTATCTAATAGGTAAATTTTGCTTTTCCTGCCTGTGCTTGTGTAGTTATTTATAGCCAGAAGATCATTATTAAGATAATTGTCATGGAACTTTTCTGCTAATTTTTTCTAGTAGTTTTGTAGTTCTATGTCTCATTCTTAAGTATGAGACATAGAACTACAACCGTTTTGAGTGTTTTATTTTATTTTTTTGCATGTGAAAAATCCAGTTTTTCCAAAATTATTTAATGAAGAAACTGTTCTCCCCCATATTGTGCTCTTGGCACTTATGTCAAAAATCAATTTGCTGCAAATGGGCAGATTTATTTCTGGGCCCTCTATTTTGACCCATTGTTTCATGTGTTTGATTTTATACCAGAACCATGTGGTCTTGCATACTATATTTTTGAGGTATATTTAAAAATCTGGTAGTGTGTTGCCTCCAGCTTTGTTCTTTTGGCTCAAGATTCTTAGGCTTCTACAATGAAACACACTTATAAATAAATTAGACATACACATACAATGTTAGTATATCTTTTATAGTCTAGCTCTTAAATTATTTGTCAAGATTAAGTCCTAAGATTTAATACAGACTCTCTTAATAAATTTATTAAGATATGAATTTATTGACATGATTATGGTTTGATAATTCTGAGATATAGTTAGAATTATCTGAGATACACTTTCTATTTAAAGTAAACTAGATTTAGATTTACACTATTTGAGCAAGAACTACCAGAGTAGAACAAAAATTTTATCAAATAAATTAATTTTTTTCCTTTAAGGTGTAAGAAAGTTTTGTGAACATGGTGCACTAAATGTTTAATAAGCCGGGCTCGGTGGCTCAGCCTGTAATCCCGCGCCTTTGGGAGGCTGAGGTGAGTGGATTGCCTGAGCCCGCGGGTTCAAGAACTGCCTGGGCAACTTGGCGAGACCTCATCTCTACAATAAATAAAGAAAATCAGCCGGTTGTGGTAGCGTGCGCTTATAATTCCGGCTACTCGGAAGGCTGAGGCAGAAGGATCGCCGGAGCCCAGCAAGTCAAGGCTGCGGTGGACGGGAGCGGCCACTGCACTCCAGTCTGGGCGACAGTGAGACTCCAACTCAAAAAAAAAAAAATTGCAATCCAGGACATTCCTTTTTCATGCTAAACACAAATAATAGAGTAAGAAGAAAAAATTTTTTACAAACTTACTATAAAAATGTATTCATTATAGTACTCTGTGTCTTTCATTTTTAAATGTTTAATTATATTATTTGAAATACAATAATTTAATATTTTTCTGGTTAGCATTTAGAATGTGAATTCATTGGTAGCATACATTCTATCACTGACACAATACTAAGAAAGAGTTAAAGAATTTTATTTTAAATATAGCTGTCAGTTCAATTTTACTAACTTAATTGCAAAAATAATATTTTATTCATGTATAATTACAATTTTTCAAGATACATTAAACTCCTATTCCATGCCCAGGGAGAAACAGAAAAGGAAGCCAAATAATAATATTAAAAAACTCTCTCATTGTATCTTTGTCCTTCATTCTAATTTATTTAACTTTTTTTTACTTATATTTTTTCCAGACTTCTAGAACTTATTTTTTTTTTTCCAAATTGTCTATGTGCTTATTCCTGGGCATAGTTGGTGAATAACATTTTTTTCTATACAAACCTCACATCTCCAAGAGTTTCTGTTTATTTTCTAATTCAATGCTCCCCAAATACTCCTTTTAAAAGTGAGGATTATTTGCAAACCTGTAAGCTAGACACCTCGCCATTTACTTGTCTTCATAATAAGAGATTGCAAGTATACGAGCCATCTCTTCATTTACTTACAAACTTCTAAAGTTAAATTGGTTTAAATAAACAGCATGGCTTTGTCATGAATCTCTTTAAAGCAGCCTTGACATCCTTATTCCGCAGGCTGTAGATCAAGGGGCTCAGCATGGGGATCACCAAGGTGTAAAACACAGAAGCCATCTTATCAGTATCTAATGAATGGTTAGTTTGAGGCTGCAAATACATGAATAACAGTGTCCCATAGAAAACTGTGACTGCCATCATATGTGAAGCACAAGTGGAAAAAGCTTTCTTCCGTCCTTCTGATGAGCGTATTCTTAGAATGGACAAAACAATGTTGAAATAAGATACTACAACTATAATCATGGAAAAGAACAAATTTGTAGCTGCAGATATAAAAACTACTGTTTCTGGAAAGTAAGTATCAGAGCAGGACAATGCTAACAGAGGCACATTATCACAGTAAAAATGATTGATTATATTAGAAGAGCAATAAGAGACAGAGAATACAAAGGATGAAATCACAATCGCTGTGGAAAAGCCATAGAGGTATGTGAGGGATACCAGCAGAATGCAGATCCGCCGAGAGACCACCACCATGTAGAGAAGAGGATTACAAATGGCCACATAGCAGTCATAAACCATCACAGCTAGCATGATTATCTCAGATACAATAAAAAACAAGAACCCTCCCAGTTGGATGGCACATTCATAGTAAGAGGTAGTCTTCTTCTTTACCAAAAAGTGTATCAGCATTTTAGGGGCAATGACAGTAGAGTTACCAAGATTGATGATAGCCAAATGTCTCAGAAAAAAATACATGGGAGTTTGAAGTCGAGAGTCAACACTGGTGAGAGTGATGATGCCCAGGTTCCCTGCCACGGTCAGCCCATAGATTACCAGGAAGACCAGGAAGAGGGGAATTTGGAGCTGTGGACTATCTGAGACACCATGAGAATAAACTCAGTGACCTGGGTGAAATTTCCAGGAGCCATGTAGAAACTTGGAAATTCATCTGTTTTGGAAAAAAAAGAGATGGTTAAAATCTTAAAAAATTATTTTATAGGACTGCTATTAGATGGCAAAGGCAATTCCTTGTGTGAGTTTTTTTTAATTATGTATTAATCTAACTAGTTATTAATATCAGGTTCTTTGTAATTATTTCAGAGCAAGAAAGAGAGTAGTAAGTATATTACATTAAACAGACGTTTCAGCATCATGCAACATTTCACGGACTTACTTCCTCACAAGCTTCTTGAATTATAAGTATGTTCCTAGCTTGCAAAAATTCAAGCCACAGTTCATGTTTTATATTTTTTGTATTGTGTGAGAAAGACTTGAGACATGTGTCTCCAAATAACTTAATGGCCCCTTGTGATTTTCCTTAACCTGAGATATTTTTTGTTTCTTTAAGGGTAGAAGATCCTAGGTACTATCTTGCCCCTATTCTTGTATAATGTATATTAGATATACACTTAACTCATACATCTACCATGTATGTCTGTTAACTGCTGTATTTCATTTTTACATGATTAACTCCTACTAAAATATGTGGAGATATGTCCTCAGTTTGTGTTTCAGGTTACTGGTTCTCATTTTAGCTTTCAATAAATATATCAGCTAAAAGTGTATGACTTTTGTAATTTTTTTGACTTTCCTGGATACTACTTCCTATTCCTTCTTTCTCATTGCTCTTTTTCTTCTTTTCTCTAACATTTGTACAATTGCCTGAAGTTTTTACATTGTATTTTATTTTAACAATATATGCTAATAAAATTTTGTTATTTTTATAATTTGTAAAATATATCTGCTCTTATTTTATATCCTTACTGATCTTTTCATATTTTTGTATTTTTGTTATTGAATTAAAATAGATATTCTAACTGTATAGAGTTACTGTAATAATTACAATGCTTGCATTTGTTATAGAATTACACATTATTTTAATACAGCTGAATATTTTACTAGAATAAACAAGTTAGGGTCCTTTTACATCAGTACTTCATATTTCCAGTGGTGGGCACATGGCCCAGATAAATCCTGTCATAGTCATTTTTAATAATTTGGAATTAAATTCTAGAAAGTCAAAACTATTTCATCATATATATCTCAGCAGTAAAATTTCAGAGCTGTTCACATTTTTCTTCTTCTGAAAAGTATATAATAAATAGAAAACATATTATGCAGTATAAAAAAAGATAAGGTGACAATGTAAAAATGATCAGAGAAGTAAGACCAAAATAATGTCCAACATTGTTAGTGTCTGATATTAGTTTGTTTCTGACACCAAGCATCATTCATTTCTTGGTTTATTTGAATTATCGTCTTATTTATTTATTTATCATACATACGGAGGTGCCAAAAAAAATGTATACACATTTTAAGTATAACGTTTGCTCAAAAGATTGTGTTAATCAGATGAATGCTAGTGTCCCCCACCAATCAATGGACAGCACAGTCAAAGAAAATGACAGAAACATGGCTGAGTGAATGTCATACTACACATTGCTACTGTAACTAACTTCAAAAAGTAACATAGATAACATAGATAATATCTTTTAAAATGTGTGTATTTTTTGGCACCCTCATATATATTTAATTTCTACTCTGTGTCAGGTAGCATTCAAGTGTCAAATAAATTACTCATTCCTCACCTTACAGATCTGTTATTCCAATGATACAGAAGAGATAAAAGCTAGTAGACAAACATATAAACAGTATAACTTCAGATTGTAATAAGTGCAAAAAGTAAATTAAACAAAACGATACATGAGGCTTGTAGGGCAGAATATTTTCACCTGGGAGGCTACTAGAAAGAGCCAGCTGATTGATGAACCACAAAAACATTCCAGAATTCCAAGCAAGAATGAATAACTTAAAAATGCTGCTCTGAGGTAAATGATAATCATTTTTTTTAAAAATGAGTTTGGGGGGTTATTTTGGGAGGAGAAAGGGGAAATCCTAATAGAAGACAATCTGACTAGGTTATAATGAAAAAGTGAAGAATTAGTAGACTCAAACAATAGAGGTCACAGTAAATATTTGTATCTTATTTTAAGTGAATTGTAAGTCATGAAACGTTTTAAGATAGGTGAATAACATGATCAGGTTTACACTTTTAAAAGATGACTACTGATGCGATGAAGATAATGAATTATGGGATTATGGAAGGTTCAAGGTGGGGCATGATTAAAAATTAAAAATGATAAGTTAAGAGATTGTAATTGGATAGCTGGAGCAAAATAATGTTAGCTTTGGCCAAATTGGAGAAACTTAAGATCAAAACATGGCAACACTGAGAGTTGATAGTAGAAACAAAGTGACCTCTTCAGTATAATTCATATAATGAGTTATTGAAGAGAAATATGAGGTAATGAGAGATGGAAGACAGATAGTGAAAGATTTTTGTGAGGTTTATTTTGGTTGAGGCAATGCCATGACATTTTTGAATATGAAAGAATATAATTTAAGATGAGGTGACCAAAGTAATGCTTTGCTAAAAACTAATGTGTTACTGGTTTTATTCTTCTATGAAAATTCATTAATTAGTGGGAAGTTTGCTTTCAATTTAAGAATTCATAAATCTAAAAAAAATTCATTAATTCATAAAGTTAATCATTTTTCATCACAAATATCATATTCATCCTCTAATTTTCTCCTTTAAGTCTCCAGATTTCATAATTTGCTAACTTATAGGAATATTTCCCCATCCTATGCACCACCCTCTGTTACTTCCTTAAGTCAAGACTTCATTAACACTGCCACTAATGTATCCTTCCTGGTCAAAAGTCAGTTTTCTCTGAGATTTGATGGTAAGAATGCCATTCATTATGACTTTTTAAGTAATTAAGATGTGTAAACTGAGCTATTCTTTAGAATAACTGAAATGAACTTTTGTTTCATTTTCAGGGCATTCCACAATTAGGTCCATATGATTTTTCCAACATGCTACCTCACTGGACACACACTGAAGGTCTATTTTTATCTCTGGCTCTCTGTGCCTTACTTATATTGATTCTTCTGGGATATAGCTCCATTTTTTAGAGAGGTAAAATCTTCTCTGAGAGAAGTTTTTCCATAATTTGTAGCACTGGCTCCATACAATCAGAAACTGGAAATGAAAGTAGTGTCAAACTTGATATTTATAGTATTTGAGAATGTCATCCTTGGTAACTCTCTGGGCATATCCAATCTTCTCAATAACACTCGTAATTAATGAAGAGGGTAGGTGAGTTGTCTATAAATTGACACCTGTGTTTTATGGCTAATAGATAACAATGATAGTCTTACAAAGTGTAATTTAGAAGTAGTTTCCATGTAGTTAGAATTTTCACCAATTATAAAAGAAAACAAAGAAAGAAAGCGCAACACAGGAAGTGAAAATTCTCTTTCCGGGTTTTATACTCACCTTGATAATATTATAGAACTTTTGTCCTATCGAACCAGAAGTATAGGTTTCTGCAGTTTCTTGAAGTCTTGCTCCTACTTATGCAAATGCCTATCCTCAAATGGAATTCCCTTTCTTTTGATAGCTAGGAGAAATCCTTCTTTGTGATGTCTTCTAAACTAAAATGTTGACAGATATATTTTACTGTGAGACAGATGGTTTAACTAAACATGTTCTATTATTTCATTGATTGTGCATTATGCATATATATTTGCCTGAATATTATCAATTTTAATGAATAATTTTTTCTGAGAATGTTTGTGATCTATTTTTATATTGCCAAAAATGGGGATATCGTTCTGAATTTGGGTAGATGTGCACCAAATTGTCTTTCACAGATTATCCTGTAAAACATGCAGCTTTTATTTTAAATAAATATCAAAAATGAAAACTATAATAAAAACCGTCTCAGTAAGCAAAGATCTGTTGTTTCAGTATGGCAATTAAGTAGTTTACTTAAGTATATGAGCTGTATTGATGACATTTCTAATTTGGAAACATAAATAGTTTCATCATATTTGATTCCCTGTATTCCTAAAAATAGATATAAGTCTCAGAAACAAACTATAGTTGAAACATTGTGTTATTTAATTGGACATAATTTCCTGTGACTTCCAGAATGAATGCGAAGTGGCTCTTTTTAAGGTATGATTTTGAATTGTTTAAAGGCCATTATGCAAAAATATAACAAGTATTTTCTACCTATCTTTAGCGGAGAAACTGCTTCAGGTTTTTAGTGAGTCTCTCTACATGGCTTCAGCAAACAACGGGAGTTGACGGAGCTCTATAAACACTGGAGACCCTAACCCTGAAGTGCAGGTGACTCTATAATCCACACATTACCATTTACATCTATGGGGAAGACATCACTTGGGGTTGGTTCCTTAATGAGTTCTCCCTCTAGGAATTCAACCAGACACCCTGAGTCTCCTTTGTGCCAGTAAGGATATTCAATATTATTGATGTGAGTTCAATTTCACAACACCTAAGGGACACAGTGATCAATGTGTGTTTGTGAAAGTAACGCTTTTCCATTCATAGATGCATTATTTCTTTTTTTTTAAGATGTGGGGTACAATTCAGGGTTAGATTTACAACTATTTACTATGCAGTTACCCTTGTTGATGAGGTGTGTCTCTCCCTTCCCTGGCAGTTTCCCCTAACTGCCAATCCCACCCCCCCCCCCCGACGGTTTCCCACTTCTGCCAATCCCTTTCTTATTGTATTATGATAATTGTTCAAGGTCCGCTTATGAGTGAGAAGATATGGTACTCTGTTCTTTGTTTCTGTGATAGATCACTGAGTATGATAGACTCTAAATCCACCAAAGTTACTGCAAAATCCATATATTTTTCCTTCTTTATGGCTGCATAATATTCCATTGGGTATATATACCACATTTTCTTTATCCAGTCCAGCTTCAATGGGTAGCATGGTTGGTTCCATGTTTTTGCTATTGTGAATAGATTCATTATTTCAAAAATGAAATAAGTAAGAGCCAGGAACTCTCTAGCAGTCAGATTTCAAAAAAGAAACTGGATATATAAATATTAGTATATTTTGCCATTCTTTCTTTTGGTTTTCTGTCTGTCTTTTATTTCAAATATAAAGTTGACATAATAATTTTTAAAGAAATTGGATGATGTGAATATTAAATGGAGGATGTGTCCTTCAAAAACCAATATTCATGTAATAAAAGTATTCTATTCTTTCTTTATGCTTGCATTTTAGCTGAGAAAATGTAGAAGACATCTACCAGAAAGGGTCACAGGGTATTTTGTGTTATATCTGAATGTTTCTATAAATTTTCTGATACACTAAGGCATTTTAAAAATTAAACATTTTAGATATTCCATATATATTTCACACTTGTAATGACTGCCATAATTATTTAGAAAGGAATATTCCCTCAGGATTTTATTTTCTTTAGGGATAAATGGTCATTGCAGATCACAAAATAATCTCCTATATGTTTTAAACTAAAGTAAAAGTGGAGATATTTGGCATTTATATAAAGCACAATGCATGCAAATCAAACAGTATAGTATACTTTGTAAAAATGCATGAAAACAAACAGATTCACATTAAATATTTTGCAGAAGTTACCTATTCCAAGTGTTGTAGTTAGAAATGAATAGATAAATTATTATGAAAGTCATATTAATTTTTGAAGACTGTCATAGCAAAATACCACAAGCTGGACATTTTAAACAATGGAAATTAATTTTCTCACAGTTGTGGAGTCTGGGAACCCAAGATGTTGGCATGTTTGCTTTCTTCTGAGACCTCTCACCTTGGTGTGAAGGCAGCCACCTTCTCACTGTGTCCTCACAGAGTTGTCCCTTAGTCTGTGTACATGTCTGGTATAGCTTCCTCTCTCTGTTTTAATCTTCTCTTATTAGGACACCAGTTTTATTGGGTTAGAAACCAGCTATATGACCCCAATTTAAACTAATTGTCCTTTTAAAGGTTATTTTTTCAAGTACACTCAGTTTTTTTGAGTACTGGGGTTTAGGTCTTCTATTTGGGGTAAATGTAATTCACTCCACTCTGTTCCAGAGGAACAGAAAAATAAATAAGAAAGAGTCTTTGCTGGGCTCAATGGTAGTATCCCATGAACTGATGAACTCAATTATCCTTAATCTCTCACATTAGGCCCAAAAAACAGCTGAAAAATGAGTATCTTAATATCTTCATTGGGTAAAAAACTTACTTCTGAAAATCTCTTTTGCAGAAGAAAAAAAGATTATTTACTACTTAATGTTAATTGAGATTAATTAATATTAGCATATTGATGTATTACTTAATGTTAATTAATTAATATAGTTATTTATATAAATGAAATCTTCAGAAGATTATTTTTGAGTGTGGTAAAATACTGGAAACTAAATACACAGTTTGAAAAGTTTAAGTTATGGGCATATATACAGTGTGTAAAATATTGTCTTCCAAATTTTTTTCTTTTTAAAATTTTTAATTTGTGAGGTTCAATTCAGGATTTGGTACATAAATGCTCATCATATAGGTGAAGTTTGGGCCTTCTATTTGCCCTCACTTTGCTGGATTTGGGATCAGGTACCCTTATTGATGTTATATGCTCCTCCTCCCCTGGCAGTGTCCTACTACTGCCAGTCCCATTCATGTGGTATTTTAATAAATGTTCAGGATCCACTTATGAGGGAGAGATATGTGGTACTCATTTCTTTGTTTCTGTGATAGATCACTGAGCATAATAGATTCTAAGTCCATCCAAGTTATTGCCAAGTCCATAATTTTGTCCTACTTTATGGCTGTGTAATATTCCATTGTGTATGTGTACAACATTTTTTTATCCTATACAGTTGCAATAGACAGTATTGTTGGTTCCATGTTTTTGCTATGAGGGCACAGGTATCTTTTTTGTAGAATGATTTGAGTTCCTCCAGGTAGATTCCCAAAAGGGGAATTGCTGGGTTACATGGAAGGTCGATTTTTAGATCTTTTAGAAATCACCACACTGTTTTCCACAGAAGCTGTACTAGTTTACAATTCCACCAACAGTGTAGAATTCCCCCACATCTTTTCCAGCATCTGAAAAGGACACCTGCATACTTAAAGTTAGAGTATGAAGAATAAACTCAAATGAGTGGAAAACAAAAAAGGCAGGAGTTGTGATGTCAATATTAGACAAAATAACCTTCAAGTTATCAAAAATTTAAAAAGATGCAGAAGGACACTACATAGTGATAAAAGGCTCAATCTATCCACAAGAAATATACATCTTACACATATATGCACCCAACACAGGAGCACCAGGATTTATAAAGCAACTACTAAGTAAACTAAAAAAAAAAAGGACATTGACTCTAACACTATCATAACTGGAGACATAAATCCCCACTAACTACCTTAGATAGATAATCAGGGAAAAAATCAATAAAGAGATCCAGAACCTCAACTTAATATTTGGCCAAATGGACTTAATAGATATCTACAGAACATTCCACTCAACAACCATGGAGTATACATCCTACTCATCACCACCTGGAACATACTCCAAGTTCAGCCACATCCTGGGCCATAACTCAAGTATAAACCAATTCCATGAGATCAAATTACTATCATGCATCTTCTTAGACCACAATGGCATATTCTTTTAAAGCTTTGTGAATTATATAAAATTTGAGGAAAATTTCTGAGAGGCAAGCTAAAGACAATATTAGAAGGGTCATAGTTTAGCACCTGGTCACACTTTCATCTAGAAAGTGGAATCTAGAAAATGTAAAACTCACAGAAACAGAGTGTAGAATAGCGGTGTCCGTGTCCAGGGAAGAGTAAGGGAAATTTGGAAATGGTAATAAAAAAGTACAAAGTTTAAGTTATGCAGGATAAATAAGTTTTGGATATCTAACGTCCAGCATCATTATTATAATTAACAATATTGTATTGTATACTTGAAATTTGCTGACAGTCTATATAAAATGATCTTGTCACAAGAAAATGTTAACTATGTGAGGAGATGAATATGTGAATTAGCCTGATTGTGGTAATAATTTCACAATGTATATGTATATTAAGATATCAACGTGTATACCTTAAATATATACAATTTCTTTTTGTCTTGTATAACCCATGAAACTTGAGAAAATAAAAAAACAGGTTTATGTTAGAGCAGCAATAATTTATACACGATAACATGCCAAGTTTATATTCAAGACCTTTCAAAACTCCTGTATTTTGTATTTCCCAATGACTCTTTGAAATGAATTCCCCTATACTGTATCCCAGTATGCAATTTCTATGATGTCTATCATCATAGATCAGTCTAGCTGTTCTAGAACATTATATAAAAGAAATAATATTGTGTGTTTGTGTCTGGTTAATGCTGTTAAAATACTGAAATATCGGTAGTTCATTCTATTTTATTGTTGAGAAGTCTGTTATATGAATATAACACAATTTGTCTTTTATTTGTTGAAGGAGAGTTGAAGTATTTCCATTTTGTACTATTTTGAACAACGTAGTCAGAAACACAAATGTACACATATTTTTTGCACACATTTTTATTCTTCCTTGGTAAATATACAAAGAATCATTGGATCCAATGGTAATAGTGCATTTAAATTTGTTTATAACTCTAAACTGTTTTTCAGAGTGAAATACACACCAATCACTGCATTTGATAATTTCAAAAGCTAATATTTCATCCTAACTTGGTATTTGTTAATAAAATATTTTTAATTTTACCAAACCAGTGGATGGGAAGTAGCATCTCATTGCTACTATTATTTCATTTCCCTGATAACTCAGGCAGTTGTGTCTCTTTTTCATGCGATTATTGATCATTACTATTTATTCTGTGAGGCATCATTTTTTTTCTATTTTATTATATTATTTTGTAGTTATAGCCTTTTAAGTGATATATATATGTATATATATGTATATATATGTATATGTATATATGTTGAATCTCATTCAATTACGTGAACATTTTAGTGAATAATAAATCAAGTATATGTATTTACATATGTTTTGTACTCTTCTGTTCCATTGACCTATTCATCCATCTTTATGAAATGCTGCATTTTCTTGAGTGTTATGGGCTTCTAGTCAGTGTAAAGTCTATGCTATGAATGTTCAAACTTTGTTCTTTTTCAAGATTTTTTTTTTGGCTATTCTAAATCTTTCTACACTGAGTAGAATCAGACCTAAACCCAGACATGGGGGACTTTGTATGCCATGAGACTATGTCTAGACCTTTCTTCTCTGAGAAGAGTCACTTTTGGTAGAACTTAATAAAATTAATATTACAATGTAATGCCTAGCTTATCTTATAGCCCATCCTTTGCTCATGCCATGCAGCTGCTGATGGCAGAAATTGAGAAGATTCAGAAAGGAGATTCAAAAAATGCACATTAAGGAGAATCACTTGGTTTTATTTTCTCATAAGAACATGAAACTGAAAAAGCAGCTAGTGATATCTGTTAAGCAGTATCCCAAGTCTAATTTTATGGGAAAGATTCTTGGACCACAAGGGAATATCATCAGAAGACTGCAAGAAGAGAGTGACACAAAGATCTCTGTGTTGGCAAAGGGCTCAATGAGAGAAAATGCCAAGAAAGAAGAGATGAATAAAGGTGAAGACCCCAAATAGTCCCACTTGAATGTGGAGCTGCATGTCTTCACTGAAATATTTGGACCCCATGTGAGACTTATGTTCTTATGGCCCATGCCATGGAGGAAGTCGAAATTTCTAGTACCAGATATGGTGGATGATATCTGCCAGAAGCAATCTCTAAAGCTGTCCCACTAGTACTTGAGCTCTCTAGTGGACCTGGGATGCCAGTGTGAGACCAGAGAACTGCACTTTCCCCTTACTTGTTCCTAGAGTCCGTGTGATGTTGAACCACCATAGGGAGATTTGGTGTGTGGTATAACAGTGAATAGAGCCATCACCAGAGGTGCCACGTGACTCAAGGAATACCACCCCTACCTACTGTGAGGGGAACTCCAGCACTAACAGCATGGACAGCAGGCACGCAGAGAGTACTTTTGCCTCCACCTCCTGCACCAGAAACTTGAAGAAAATAGGTATTATGATACATATGTGGAACAGAGTTATAAAGGCTACAAAGGCTACTATAGCCAGAGCCAAGGGGACTCAAAATATGATGACTACTGACATGAGGAGGTTCAAGATTCTTGCGAAGCTTATGGTCTAAGTGACTGTAATGGGACCAGACTGAAGGTCCCTCCAGCTATGCCAGTGAAGGGAGCATACAGAAAGCACCCATATGGATGTTATTAAAAGAAAGCATGAGATGGAAATATCAGTTATGAGCAAAGTTGTTGTTGATTTTTTCTGTCTCCCAAGATTCTTGTTGGTTTACTCCCAAGACAAGTAATTGTCTAAGAATTTTTCCTCGTGGGCCCCTTTTTTTTCTTCATCTTATTCCATTCTTAACTCTCCATTCTGGCTTCTGTACATAGTATTTTTTAATGAGGTAAGGGATCAAGAGAGCCAAGATTGTCACTGTGGAGCAGCAGATCAGTGCCACACTCACCTAGCATGGCAGAGAGTAGGGATTCTACTGCTGTTAGGCAGAGATACCCTGAGCACTTTTGAACATATTAAACATCGTGAACCCAGGGAAGGTCCCTCTTGGAGAATAGAGTCCAGAAAGCCACAGCAGGCACGGAATTCCAGGTGCCACATCTCCTGCCCCACACCAGGCATACACAGAAAAGGAAGCTCTGTTCAGAGAGGGGGGGTGATTACAAGACACTTCAATTTGGCTCACCCCCTTCCAACAGTGTGTAAAATGTCAGTTTCGCATGGGAGGAAAAACCTGATCAGGATGCAGTATTGAGCACCAGAGCTCAGGTGGAATGGGGAGCAGATCCAACACAGGGAAGCCCGCCTATATGTGAATCTGACTGACATGTCTGTCACCAGCACTTGATGGAGCAACAGACTAGTGCCTCTCTTGCAGGGCAGGGCAGAGATTGGGGATCCAGCCAGCAATTAATGAAGGCACCCTGGACACGTTTGGAAGGATGAAACTTCCCACATCCAGTGAGGGTCTCCTTGAACACAGAACCCAAAAAGGTAGCCATGAGAATCAGGGTACACCATCCACCACCACAAGCTAGCTATGTATAGGAACTGAGATCACACTGGGTGTGGAATGGGGACATTCTGGGACGCAATAGGTTGGTTCACTGTCTCTCCACGGGCCACAAGACACATGCAGCAGGGAACTGAAAATTGGCCTCATTAGTTTAGCAGCAGGAGAGAAAATCTGCAGTAACAAGAACTTGCCACAAGGTGGAGATCCTCCCTCTTTCACTGAATAAAATGAGGAAGGATAAATGAAGAAACGCAAGCAACCCCCAGATTTTTAATAAGACACATGAAAAAGTAGCCAACAGAGCACAAACATTGGAAACCCCCTAGAATGAACTGTCTCAGCTGACAGACACAGAAATCAGAGAATGGATAGCACAAATGAACAGGAACCAAGAGAAAAATAAAGCAAATTTCAAAGAAATAATACAAGAAGTGAAAGCAGAGTTGGACAACTTCAAAAAAAAGCTTATTCTGAAATAATGGAAATAAAGAGCCACATCCTTGAAATCAATAACAAAGTAGTAAGTATTGGGCTCAACCAAGCAGAGGAAAGAATCTCAGACCTTGAAGACCAAAATATGAAATTAACAGTCTGTTAAAAACACAGGAAAAAAACTCATAAAGAAGGAAGAAAGCTTACAAGAGCTGTGTGACTTTGTCAAAAGACCAAACCTACTCCTGATTGGCATCATCGAAGCAAAAAGAGAAAATGAGAACACCATGGACTAAATATTCCATGAGGCCATTCTCGAGAACTTCCCCCATTTTGCTAGCGTTATGGTCATCCAAGTACAAGAGATTCAGTGAATTCCTGCAAGATATTACATGAGAAGACCATCACCAAAACACATAGTAATTTGCCTCCATAAAGTAAGCACTAAAGAAAAAAATTCTAAAGGAAGCAAACAGAAAGTTCAGACTACCTACCAGGAAAAGCCCATCAAAATCGCTCCAGATTTATTCACTGAAACACTACAAGCCAGAAGGGATTGTAGTGCAATTTTTAATGTTTTAAAGATACGCAATTCTAACTAAGAGTTTCCTAGCCAGTCAGGCTATGTTTCATCAGTGATGGAGAATTAAATTTTTTTCCATACATCCAGTCTTTAATAGAATATGCCCCCTTTCAGATCAGCCCTTCTGGAGACACTTAAAAATGTATTGAGCACACACACACAAAATAATGACCATGCACATCACAAAAGTACAGGCAAACACAGAGTCAACAGAGCATACAGAGCACCCACAAAAATGAAAACACACATATGTATAAATAAAAATGTTAAAGGAAACAAAGCAGCCCACTAAAATTCCTATGACAGAGACAAACTCACATATCAACAATCAACTTGACCGTGAATGGACTAAATGCACCACTGATGAGACATGGAGCAGCAAACTGGATTAAAACAAACAAACAAACAAAAAACATGATCCAGTAATCTACTACCTCCAGGAAACTCATCTCACCTCAAAAGACACCCACAGACTAAAGGTTAGAAGCTGGAAAATGACCTTTTAAGTGAATGAAAAACAGAATAAATCTGCAGGAGTAACTATTCTAATATCAACAAAGCAGTCTTCAAGCCATCAAAAGTTAAAAAGGACATGGAATGATACTACATAATGATAAAAAACTCAAAACTCAATTCTCCAGTAAGAAATATTCATCCTAAACATATTTGCACCCAACACAGGAGCAACCAAGTTTTATGAGACAACTGCTAAGCAAACTAAAAGAGGACATTGACTCTTACTCTTATTCAACCATAGTTGAAGACCTAAATACTCGACTAACAGGTTTTGAACAAGGAGATCTGAAAGCTCAACTCAGTTCCCAATCAAATGGACTTAATAAACATCTACAGAACACTTCACCCAACAAGTACAGATTATACTTTCTACTCATCAGAACACAGTCCAAGATCAATCACATTCTCAGACATAAATCAAACATGAGCAAATTTCAAAAGATAGAGATAGTGCTATGCAACTTCTCAGATCACAGTGGAATAAAAATAAATATTGTCACCAAGAAGAACCCCCAAACATACACAGACAAGGACTCTAAACAACATGCTGCTGAACAACTTCTAGGTCAAGACAAAAAATCTAGACATAAATAAAAAGATTACTGGAACCAAATGAAAACAAAGACACATCCTAGCAGAATCTCTGGGATGCCATGAAAGCAGTGTTAAGAGGAAAATTCATAGCATTGCATTAACAAATCAAGGTAACAGAAAGATCCCAAGTGGACAGCCTAATGTCACACCCAAAGGAGATGGAATGGCAATATCACCTAGGTCCTAACCTCAAAAAAAGAATCCAGATTACCAAAATAAAGCCAGATTTGCAGGAAATGGAAGACAAAAATATCATAGAAAGGATCAACAAGACCAAAAGCTGGTTCTTTAAAATGATAAGATTGACGGTCCCTGGCCAGATTGACTTTTTAAAAAAGAGAGAGAAAGCCTAGATAAACACAATTAGAAATGTAAAAGGAAAAGTCACAGCTGCCCATGAAGAAATGTAAAAGATTTTCAGATATTACTATAAAAGCCTACATGCAAATAAACTAGAAAACAAAAAAGAAAGGGAGCACTTTTGACATCACAAAACCTCCCATGGTTGAAATGAAAAGAAATCAAAACACTAAACAGACCAATAAGAATCCAAGAAATTGACTCAGTCATGAGACCTCTTGCTACCAAAGAAAGCCCTGGACCCATTGGCTTCCCAGCTGAATTCTACAAGACATACAAGGAGAAGCTGATACCAATCTTATTGAAAGTATTCCAGGCAATCAAGAAAGATGGAATTCTATCAAAATAATTTTATAAAGCCAACATCATGCTGGTACCAATGACAGGCTAATCTCCTTAATGAACATAAATGCAAAAATTATCAATAACTTTCTAGCAAATCAGATCCAACAACACATCTCAAAGATAATCCACCATGACCAAGTGGGCTGCATTCCTGGGATGCAGGACTGGTTCAACATTCACCAAACTGTAAATGTAAATCATCATATCAACAGATGTAAAACAAAGAACCACATGATTATGTCATTAGGTGCAGAAAAAGCATTCAACAAAATCCAGCATCCATTCATGTTAAAAATACTTGAGCACCTAGGCATAGAAGAAACATTCCTGAAAATAGTAAGAGCCATCTATAATAAATTCACAGCCAACATTTTGCTCAATGGGCAGAATTTGGAAGCATTCCCCCTGAGAATGGGAACTAGACAATGATGTCCACTTTCACCCCTCCTGTTCAACCTAGTTCTAGAAGTCCTAGCCAGAACAATGAGGTAAGAGAAGGAAGGGGTCTCCAAATAGAAAAAGAGGAAGTAAAGCTTTCCCTCTTATAGATGATAGGATTCTATACATTGAAAACCCTAAAAATTCCTCACGCTGATAATCAACTTGTTTAAGTCTCAGGATACACTATCAATGTGCAAAGATGATTGCATTTCTACACACCAGCAACAAGTAGGGAGAACAATATAAAAATCCCAATCCCATTCACAATAGCCACATACACGCAAAAGAAATACCCTGGCATTCACCTAGTCAGAGAAATGAAAGACTTTTATAAGAACTACAAAATGTTCCTCAAGGAAATCAAGGATGACATAAACAATTGAAAAACATTCCATTTTCATAGATTGGAAAAAAATCAATATTGTCAAGTTGTCCATCCTATCCAAGGCAATCTACAGATTCAAAGCAATGCTCATCAAGTTACTAATATCATTTTCTCAGATCTGGAAACAACAATATAGAAATTCATATGGAAACAAAAAAATAGTATGAATAGCCAAAACAATCCTCAGCAAACAGCAAAATGGAAGGTATCACACTTCCAGACTTTAAAATTTGTGACAAGGCTACAATGACCAAAACAGCCTGTTATTGGTACAGAAATAGTCACACAGAAAAGACAGAAACAGTACAGAGTTTCCAGAAGAAAAACCACAGTCTCTCAACCAACTCATCTTCAACAAAGCCACCAAGTAAAATCACTGGATAAAGGAGACCATATTTAACAAATGGTGCAGGGAAACCTCGCTGACCACATGCAAAAAATGAAACTGAATGCCTACTTCTCACCACATACAAAAATCAACTCAAAATATATCAAAGACTTAAACATAAAACTTAGACGAAAATGTAAGAAACACCCTTATGCACATCAGAGTAGTCTATGAATTAATGACCAAGTCCCCAAAACAAATGTCATAAAAGCTAAAATAGACAAGTGGGACATCATCAATCTGAAAAGCTTTTGCACAGCAAAAGAAGCCATCAAGAGAGTAACAAGACAACCCACAGAATGGGAAAAATATTTACACATTATGCATCTGGCAAAGACCTAACATCCGGGATCTATAAGTAACTCAAATGAAGTGAAAGGAAAAAACAAACAGACAAACCCGTTAAAAAATGGATGAAGGACATGAACAGATATTTCTCAAAAGACAATATACAAGCAACCAACAGAATCATGAGAAAATGCTCAACCTCACTAATCATCAGAGAAATGCAAATCAAAACTACAGTGAGATACTACCTAACTCTGGTAAGGGTGGCTATCATTAATAAGTGGGAAAACAACAGATGCTGGCATGAGTGCAGAGAAAAGGGAGCACTTCTACACAGTTGGTGGGAATGCAAGCTAATTTAACTTCTATGGAAAGCAATGTGGCATTCCTAAAAGAACTAAAATTTAACCTTTCATAGAATCCAGCAATCACCCTCCTGGGAATATACGCAGAAGAACACAAATTGCTCTACCAAAAAGATACTTGCACATGCATGTTTATTGCAGCACTATTCACAATAGAAAAAACATGGATCCAACCCTACTGCCCATTGAGAGAGGATTGGATAAAGAAAATATGATACATATACACGATGGAGTATTAAGCAGCCATAAAGAAGAACAGAATCATGAACTTTGCAGCAAATTGGATGGAGTTGGAGACCATTGTGCTAAGTGATCTATCCCAGAAACAAAGAACTGAATATCACATATTCTCACTCTTAAGTAAAACCTGAACATGAGTCATAGTAGCATGAGGAAGGGATTGGAAGTCACTGGGCACTGCTAGGGGAGGAAGGGAGTAAAAAGTGTGAGGGGCACATGACAACAGAAAAGTTATCTGGCTTTCTACAGGAGGAGTGAGGACCACCTAGATGTCCAAACATTGCCTGCATGCAGCCTACTTATGTAGTTAATACTCACTTGTACCCCACTTCTCTATAATAAAATAAAATTGTATTAAGAAAAGATTCATAAGCGATTCAGGTTAAGAAACAAAGACCACTGGAAGCGACAGAACGTGGAACAGAACCAAGATGTCATTTCTTTTCTTTTCTCTTCAGATTACACATTTGTCAATTGCATCCTGTCTGCAGCCACTAACACAGTTATGGATAACAATATGACCAAATTGCTTTTGTTTGGGTTGACTTAGGATACTGGTACAAGGGAGGGATCAGCAATCTCTGGACACTGCCAGGGGAGGGAGGGAAAGATGGGGACACATAACAGCACAGACGGTACCTGGTCCTAAATCAGGGGAAATGAGGAACAGTTGGAGGTCCAAATTTCATCTGCATGCAGCCTACTTGTGTAGCTAAACCTGACTTGTAAACCAAATCTCAAAATAAATAACAAACAAAATAAAGGAGTAAAACTATTGTTATCACATTGCCAAAGAAGTTTCTCAAGATGTTTATCATGTGGGCTCTAGGAGAACTTTAGTAAGTTTAACCTATAGATGATGGATAAATTTAAATTTTTTGCAAGGTATTACAGTAAGTACACAGGAGTTACAGCTATTGTGCTTGACACTATGTTGGAGTAGAAATGATTTCATTTAAATAAATTGCAAAATTATTCACATTATACTGAACCATACTATAGCTCTGTGGACCATAATATTCAAAGGAGATGAATTATAGACTTCTTCTCATGGTAAGTTAAATAATGAAACCCAAAATAAGTAAAGAATTGTTTTCATATAGAATAGATACTAAACAATTAATTCTTCGAGGACGTCTATCAATTTCAATCTATTTTTTTTTTTTTACTAAAACCATTTGTCTTCAAGGTGTCAATTTTAAAAATAAATTAACTAAAATGGTAACTGAAATCCATGATTTCAAGCAAATCATGACTTTAGAGAAGTAGATTTGTCCGTTAAAAAGAGGCACTATGTTATCACGGGCACTTAGGGTTTACAAAAAACAGATACTTAAATAGCAATTTTAGGAAAGAAAATTCTCCTAATTATTTGTTGCATGGCAAGGATTACATCTTTGTTCCTCAAGCTATAGATCATCGGGTTCAACACTGGGCTCAAAAAACTATAAAAGACTGCAATTACTTTGGACTCCTCTACAGACTTCTCTGATGGAGGCCTTAAGTACATGCAGAAGAGGGTTCCATAAAATATAGTGACTGTCATCAGGTGAGACCCACAAGTAGAAAAGGCTTTTTGTCTGCCTTCAGCAGAACGGAGTCTCAAGATGGCTCCAAAAATGAAAAAGTATGATAGAAGAATGATGAATAGAGAACTTGAGAGAGTAAAGCCAGCAACTACAAACATGGCCATCTTCTTGACGTAGGTGTCAGAGCAGGCCAGCAGTATAAGAGGAGGATCAGCACAGTAGAAATGGTTGATTTCCAGGGAACCACAGAAGGATAAGTGAAACGTTAGCAGTGTCTGAGACAGTCCATTGAAGAAGCCATACACGTAACAGACTGTGACTAGAGAGATACAAATATTCTTAGACATCTTGGAACTGTAATGTAGAGGGCTACAGATAGCTGCATGGCGATCCAGAGCCATCGAAGCAAGTATGTAAAACTCAGTGATCACCAGGGCAATGAAGAGAAGACATTGTGTGAAGCATGCAGCATAGGAAATGGTCTTGTGGTCTGAGAGAAAACCGTACAACATATTTGGAGTGATATTGGAAGAATAACAAATGTCCACAAAGGAGAGGTGGCCAAGGAAGAAGTACATGGGAGTTTGGAGATGGGAATTGGTCTTGATCAGCAGGATCATGCACAGATTCCCAGCCAGTGTGATGAGGTAGATCACCAGAAACAACCCAAACAGTATCTTCTCTAGCACTGGGTCCTCTGTGAGTCCCAAGAGAGTGAATTCTGTCACTACTGTGTGGTTTCGGAAGAACATTTTCTTATTCTTTAAAACTAAAAGTGACAAAGACAGCGAGGATTTCTGTGTGATCCAGATTCTGCATTTATTTTGTCCATTAGTCATTCACTCATATATATTGTCTATGAGACAATACCTTTTCTCTTTTAAACAAACACGGCATAATAGCCACATAACGTTTTTATCCTATGTTTCTGTATTATCTCTCGCTGTCTTTCTATATCTCAACCCCATACACAGGTTGTCGCTATCTCTCTCATACATGCATATATGTATATATTAACACATTCCTATCTTTATACCTGTCTTCTTGAAGAACTTCACATCTAGAAATTTCTTCAACCTTATAAGGAAAACAGAAAAAAATTAAAGGAATTAAAATTAGATATAAAACAGTAAGTTATCTGTATCATTTGAATGGATACATTAAGGTAGTCCAATCTCTGGGGTACTTTCAGCCCTGACATTTTATTGTTTCCAATTCATAGAAGATAAAATTCAGTTTTTAACTTTTAATCAGGCTTAATTTCATTTAAAGAACATTAAATTAGTGAAATGTATTTCAACATATGGTAAGAAAGTACAGAATCAAAAATTGTTTTTTCTGCTCCTTAACTTCATATGCCCATTATTCATGTACATTACAAAGCTTGATTTGGATTTTTTTTGTTGTTCCCATTTCTGATATTACTTCAGTGAACAAATGTCTCACTTTCACAGAGCATACATTATAGTAAAGAGAACATATATTAAACACAGCAACTTGGTTGAATTTAGAGTCTTTAATACTCAGTGATTTATCACAGAAACAAAGAACTGAGTGCCACATGTGCTTACTCATAAGTGGACCCTGGACATTTGCCATCATACTATAAGAAAGGGCTGGGCAGTAGAGGGAAACTGCTGGGTGTGGGAGGGATGGGAAGAGCACAGAACATCAATAAGCATAACTGATCTGAAGCCAGGAGAAGTGGGGACCAACGGGAGGCCCAAACTTTACCTGTACGATGATCACTTGTATAGCTAATTCTGAATTTTACCCCATATTTTAAAAATAAAATTTTTAAAAAGTCCTGTAATCCCAGCACTTTGGGAGGCGAGTGGATTGCCTGAGGCTGCAGAAGACCAGCCCAGGCAACTTGGCAAGGCCCCATCTCCACAATAAATCAAAAATTAACTGGACATGGTAGCGCATGCCTGTGCTTCTGGTTACTTGGAAGTCTGAGGTGGAAGTATCGCCAGAGCCTGGCAGGTCGACGCTGGGGTTGCTGTGAGCGTGTCACTGCACTCCAGCCTAGGTGACAGAGTGAGACTTCAACTCAAAAAAAAGTTCCAAGAAAAATCTGCTCTTTATTAAAAGAGAGAGAGAGAGAGAATATAATTTCAAATAAATGTTGGCTATATGGAAAAAATGAACGTGGTATGCTTTTTACATGCCCATTCAGAGAAGATCTCTCTGGGAATGCAGCATTTGAACAGTAAATAAACAATTCCATGATTCAGGGAAGAGTATCAATTTTTTGGTCTCCATTACTGTGCCATTAAGCCATTCACACAAATATTTGTCTGGGGAAGCACAAATAATGTTTAAAAGTAGCCTTAGCTCCAGTTCTCTCAGTTCTTGTGAAAGTAATATATGACTGCAAAAATTACTCCTCAGAAATTGTGCCTTAAAGCCATTATTTGTTTATCACATATACATCAAAAGTACTTGCATATAATAATTGATATTTTAAATAATCAGTGAAATACTAGCATATGTGTAGAAAAGTCGTTGATGAAAATATGTGTTACCTCCATTGATAGGATACTACTCTCCAAACACACATAAAATATGCAGTTTTGTGAACAAATGTGAAAAATTACCTACCTGTTGAGTCACCATACTTTATAATAATAAGATGGAAAGTTTTATAATATATTTGTTAGGTTTATTCCCTAAAGTATTTTTAAACTAATTCTAAAGAATCAATTAGAATGTTCTTTGTTTCCCAAGTGCATACTCTTAATTTGATGCTTTGAGGAACCAGATGCTCCTCTGAGAATGAAATCCCTATTTAACATTTATGTACACTGCTTGTTACACATGTTATGAGACCTTTAGCACAAATAGAGAAATTAGCCATCACTTTCAATAATGTGGAAGAAAAAAATAAGTCAATATACAAAAACCATTAATATAATTACATAAAAAACAACACACAAGTAGAACATATAATTTAAAATTTTCACTTATAACATCAAAAACATAAACTTCTTAGAAATAGATATAATAAAAAATATGCAGAACACACATACTGAAAACCAGAAAACCCTGCAGAGATAAACTAAATAATAATACCCAGGCCAGGCAATGTGGCTCACACATTTAATCTCAACAGTATGGGAGACTAAGGTGAGAGGATTGCCTGAGTCCACAGTTTCAAGACCAGCCTGGGCAACTTGGCGAGACCTCATCTCTACAGTAAATCAAAAGATTAGCTGGGCAGGGTGGTGCATGCCTGTAGTTTCAGATTCTTAGAAAAGTGAAGTGAAAGGATCACCTGAGTCCAGCAGGTTGAGGGTGTGGTGGCCTTGAGCATATCACTGCCCTCTAGCCTGGACAAGAGAATGAGATTCCAACTAAACAAAGTAAATAAATAATAAATAATAATACCTGAATAATGACAATATATATCTCATTTGTGTCTTGGAATAGTAAACATTGTCAACATGTTAATTCATCCAAAATTGATCAATTTTTTTAATTATAAAGATATGCGGTACAATTTAAGGTTATGTATACAAACGGTGATTATGCAGGTACCCTTGTTGATGAGGTATGCCCCACCCTCCCCTAGCAATTTCCCTCAATTGCCAATCCCACACCCCTCCCCTGACAGTTTCCCACTACTGTCAATCCCTTTCTAATAGTATTATAATTGTTCAAGGTCCGCTTATTGAGTGAGAACATATGGTACTCTGTTCTTTGTTTCTGTGATAGATTACTGAGTATGCACAACTCGAAATCCATCCAAGTGCTGCTGTTTGTCTTTCTTTATGACTGCATAATATTCCATTGTGTATATATACCACATTATTTTTATCCAGTCCAGTTTCAATGGGCAACATATACGGGCAACCAACAGACACATGAAAAAGTGCTCAGCTGCACTCATCTCCAGATAAATACAAATCAAAATCACAGTGAGATATCACCTAACCCCAGTAAGAACAGCTATCATTAATAAAACAAACATCAACAGACGCTGGCAAGAATGTGAATAAAAAGGAACACTTCTACACTGTTGGTTGGAATGCAAACTAGTGCAACCTCTCTGGAAGACAGTGTGGTGATTTCTGAAAGAACTAGAAATTGACCTTCCATATGACTCAGCAATTCCCCTATTGGGAATATACCCGGAGGAACTCAAATCATTCCACAAAAAAGATACCTGCACATGTATATTTGTTGCAGCTCTATTCATGATCAATATTTTTAATTTCAGTCCCATTAAAATTTCAGTGGGCTTATTTTGTCAAAAATTGATGAGGTGATACTAAAATTCACTTTAATATAAGAAAGTCTTAAATTTGCCAAAATGCTTTCTAAGGGAGAACAAAATTTTTTGATTATTTACACTACCTAAACTTACATGACTGGTAGAATAGAATCAATTATCTTACCAACATAATATGATGCAGCTAATTAATAAGGTGTATTTCTGGCAGACATACATCAATTAGTCATTGCAATTAAAACAAGATGACACTCGCTAAACATGTCCTCAAATATAAGTCAGACAGGACCTTCTGTAGACTTTCTTGAAAAAATAAAGGTGTGCAAAACTTTCCTTGAGTTAATAGTATACATATGATTTACAAAGAAGTTGCCATATTCAAAGCAGCATGTGAATCTGAGGATATTAAATAGATTAATGATGCAGAATAGAAAGTCCAGATATATACCCACTCATATATACAGTTAATGGATATTTGATCAAAGGCACAAAGATATTTTAATGAGGATTGCAGCTGAAATTTTTTTAAATATACACAGAAATATTTAACCTAAATTCTTATAATATACCAGGTACTAATACAGCAACATTAATTTGATGGGATTAATTGACCTTAATTTAAATGTTAAATCTACAAGTCCTCCAGAAAAAAAAGGATAAAATTTTTATAATCTTGAGGAAAGCAAAATTTACTTAGAAAGGACAAAAGAATTCATTGTAAAAGAAAAAGTTATAAGTGTATATTTTATGTCATCAAATTGTAAACATGCACTCTTCAAAATAATTTGAATATATACATTTAATATAATATTTATGTTTTTTAGAACATATAAATATTCCCAAATTTACTGATCAAAATATAAATATCTTAATTTTATTTTATTTTTTTGAGTTGGAGTCTCACTCTGTTGACCAGGCTGGAGTGCAGTGGCACACTCATGGTCACCCCAGTATCAATCTGCTGGGCTCTGGTCATCCTTCTGCCTCAGCCTTCCAAGTAGCCAGAACTACAGGCATGCACAACCATGCCTGGCTTTTTTTTATTGTAGAGATGAGGTCTCACCAAGTTTCCTGGGCTGGTCTCAAATCTGCGGGCTCGGGCACTTCACGCACCTCAGCCTCCCAAAGTGCTGGGATTACAGGCTGAGCCACCGAGCCCAGTGAAAATATCTCAATATTTAAAAATCAAGTTGTGAGCAGAGATTTCACAAAAGTAGATATAAATAGCAAACAACCACGTGAAAAGAACTTAAACATCTATAATTGTCAAGATAATGCAAATTTTGACAAGCACAAATGCCATATAAAAGATTCCCTCTTGGGCCAAACTCCAGCCAGACTCCTCTGAGCCTTTTCTAGACTAGGTCTCAACCTTGGCCTACAAATACTTTAAGAAAGCACATAACATAATTTCTTTTTTTTAACTTTTAAATCTTTTATTTTAAAATTGTGTGGTACAATTCAGGGTTAGGTATACAAATATACATTATGCAGTTTCCCTTGTTGATGAGGTGTGTCCCCTCTTCCCCAGGCAGATTCCAACTACTGCCAATCCCACCTCCCTGCCTCATCACCCGGCCCCCCGCAGTTTCCCACTGCTGTCAATCCTTTTCTCAAAGTTTTTTTTTTCCTCTTTTAATTTTTATTTTAAAATCGTGGGGTATAATTCAGGGTGAGGTATACAAATATTCGTTGTGCAGGTACCCTTATTGATGAGGTGTGTTCCTCCTACACCGGCAGATATCAGATATCGACTACTGTCAATCCCACCTCCCCGCACCAACCCCCCTCCCAGTCCCCCCTTCCCCCACAGTTTCCTGCTTTGCTTCTGTCAATCCTTTACTTACAGTATTACAGTAGTTGTTCAAGGTCCACTTATGAGTGAGAACATGTGATACTCAGCTCTTTGTTTCTGTGAGAGATCACTCAGTATTATAAACTCTAATTCCACACAGATTGCTGCAAACTTAATGATTTTGTTCTTCTTTATGGCTGCATAATATTCCATTGCATATAGGTACCACTTTTTTTATCCAGTCCTCTTTTGGTGGGCAGCATGGTTTTTTCCATGTTCTTGCTATCGTGAACAATGCTGCAATAAACATACCTGTGCAGGTATCTTTTTTATAGAGTGATTTAAGTCCTTCCAGGTATATTCCCAGTATGGGGATTGTGGGGTCATATGGAAGGTCAGTTTTTAAACTGCTTTCCACAGAGGCTGTACTAGTTTACCCTCCCACCAACAGTGTAGAAGTGTTCTATTTTCACCATATCCTCTCCAGCATCTGTTATTTTTTGAGTTATTGATGATGGCCATTCTGACTAGAGGTGGTATCTCAGTGTAGTTTTAATTTGCATCTCCTTGATGACTAGTGAGTCTGAAAATTTTTTCATATATCTGTTGGCTGCTCTTAAGTCTTCTTTTTTTTTTTTTTTTTTTTGAATTGGAGTTTCACTCTGTCGCCCATACTGGAGTGCGGTGGCCGCTCCCGGCCATCGCAGCCTCCACCTGCTGGGCTCCAGCGATCCTTCCGCCTCAGCCTTCCAAGTAGCTGGAACTTCAGGCACGCGCTACAATGCCCAGCTAATTTTTGATTTATTGTAGAGATGAGGTCTCGCCAAGTTGCCCTGGCGGGTCTCGAACCCGCGGGCTCAGGCAATCCACTCACCTCAGCCTCCCAAGGCGCAGGATTACAGGTTGAGCCACCGAGACCGGCTTCTTATGTCTTCTTATGAGAAATGTCTATTCATATCTTTAGTCCACTTCGTAATAGAGCTGTTTGTTATTTTGTTTTCAGCACGTTTGTGTTTCTTGTAGATCCTTGATGTTAGGCCTTTGTCAGACATGGAGTTGGCAAATATTTTTTCCCAGTCTGTGGACTGTCTCCCTGCTGTCTTGATGGTTTCTTTGACTTTGCAGAAGCTTGTCAGTTTGATGAGGTCCCACTTGTCTATCTTATCTCTTATGGCCTGTGGGTTTCGAGTTTTGTTCGGGAAATGGATGCCAGTTCCAATTTCCATGAGGGTATGTCCTTCATTTTCTATAGATCTACAATAATCAAAACAGCTTGGTATTGGTACAGGAACAGGCATATAGACCAATGGAATAGAATCGAGATTCCAGAAGCAAAACCTCACGTTTGAGTTCCTTGTAGATCCACGATGTTAGGCCTTTGTCAGACCTGGAGTTGGCAAATACTTTTTCCCAATCTGTAGGTTGTCTCCCTGCTCTCTTGATGGTTTCTTTGGCTTTGCAGAAGCTTGTTAGTTTGA
>CAUYQG010064189.1:0-17602 GCA_963574415.1 Tarsius wallacei | reverse complement strand
ACGCCCGGCTAATTTTTTGATTTATTGTAGAGATGAGGTCTTGCTTGCCCAGGCGGGTCTCGAACCCGCGGGCTCAGGCAGTCCACTCACCTCAGCCTCCCAAAGGCGCGGGATTACAGGCTGAGCCACCGAGCCCGGCTTTCCTTTTGTCTTTAAGGGCATCCCCGCTGTATGGGTCCAAGCATGCTTCTGTGGCTCCCTCAATACACATGTACACACCCAGGGCCTGCTGCCCATCAGGGAGGGAATCACCCCTTCTAGAAGCTTACTGCTAACCAGGGGTTCAGGAAAGTCCCCTGCCAACCACAGAGGGAGACTCATGCAGAGCCTCATGCACTGTTTTTTTAAAAAATGAGGTGTAATTACATAATTGTAATGATGTAAAAACGCAGGCTAGGTGCAGGGGCCAATGCCTGTAATCCTGGCACTATGGAGGCCAAAGAGGAAGGATTGCTTGAGCCTAGAAGTTTGAGATCAACCTGGGCAACATAGCAAGACCCTGTCTCTACAAAAAAAAAAAAAAGAAAAAGAAAAATTAGCCAGGTATGGTGGTGCATGCCTATAGTCCCAGCTACTTGGGAGGCTGAGGCAAGAGGATCACTTGAGTCCAGGAGGTTAAGACTATAGGATCATGTCACTGCTCTCCAGCATGGGCAACAGAGTAAAACTCTGACTCAAAAAAAAAATTAAAATTAAAATTAAAAAATAAAAATAAAAAATTGCACAATTAGCTGGGCATGATGGCTCATGCCTGTAATCCCAGCACTTTGGGAGGTCAAAGCGAGAGGATTGCCTGAGCCCATGGGTTTGAGACCAGCCTGGGTAACATGGTAAGACCTCGTCTCTACAATAAATCAAACAATTAGCTGAGCATGGTGGTGCATGCCTGTAGTTCCAGCTACTTGGAAGGCTGAAGTGGAAGGGTCACTTGAGGCCAGCAGGTTGAGACTGCAGAAGCCGTGAGCGACTGCACTCCAGCCTGGGTGACAGAGTGAGACTCCGACTCAAAAAATAATAATAATTACACCATTCAGTGGCATTTAGTACATTCACAGTGTTGTGCAATCATCACCTCTATCTAGTGTCAAAAAATTTTCATCATCCCTAATGGAAACCCTGTACCCACTAAGCAGTCACCCCATTCCCTCTCCCCCTCAACCCCTGGCAACTACCTATCTGCATTCGTCTCTATGGATTTGCCTGTTCTGGACACTTCATATGAATGGATCATATAATAAATGGCCTTTTGTGTCCAGCTTCTTACACTTAGCTTCAGGTTTTTGAGGCTTATCCATGTTGTAGCGTGTGTCAGTACTGCATTCCTTTTTATTGCTGAATAGCAGTTTATTATGTGGATCTACCATCATTTACTTATCCGTTTATCCAGGTTGGGTGCAGTGGCACACACCTATAATCCCAGCACTTTGAGAAACCAAGACGAGAGGATTGCTTGGGCCCAGGAGTCTGAGACCAGCCTAGGCAACATAGTGAGACCTTGTCTCTACAAAAAAAAAAAAAAAGCCAGGCATGGTAGTGTGCACCTGTAGTCTCAGCTACTCAGGAAGCTATATGAGAAGAACGGCCTGAGCCTAAGAGGTCAAGGCTGAGGTGACCTATTGTTGTGCTACTGTACTCCAGCAGCCTGGGTGGCAGAGTGAGACCCTAAGTCAAAAAGAAAAATATATATACATAATATATATTAATATATTGTCTATGTGTGTGTGTGTGTGTGTGTGTGTGTATGTATATATCCATCTTCCTTTTTTTTTTTGAGTTGGAGTCTTACTCTGTCACCCAGGCTGGAGTGCAGTGGCACTCTCACAGCCACCGCAGCCTTGACCTGCTGGGCTCAGGTAATCTTTCCATCTCAGCCTTCCAAGTAGCTGGAACTACAGGCATGTGCTATCACATCCGGCTAGTTTTTTTGTGTGTGTGATTTATTGTAGAGATGCGGTCTCCCCAAATTGCCCAGGCTGAAGTGCAGTGGCACACTCGAACCCCTGAGCTCAGGCAGTCCTGTCACCTCTGCCTCCCAAAGTGCTGGGATTACAGGCTGAGCCACTGCTCCTAGCCTATATTCTTTTTGTGAATTGAGTGTGGCCATCACAGTCACACGGCCCTCTGGCATGTTTTGAACCAGCAGTCCATAAGTCTTTATTATGGGAATGGAGAAACACCAACCAGACACTCCTATATGCAAAAATCTTGGATGAAGACCACTGTAGAAATGCAGAGTGTATTCACAGTCCATATTCATGAAGGGAAGCATCAAAACAACAAGTTAGCAGGCAGGATAATGACATTTTACTTAATTCCTATGATAATCAGAGCCTTTATAAGGCCCTATGTTCTCAATCACAAATGACAGTTATTGAATGTAAAGTCTTACATGCTTGTTGTAGGAAATACATGCGCATAAAGAACAGTACTCGTTATAACCATTATTATGAAATATTTCCAGTCATTTTTCTCATAGATGTTACATATCCACTCATCCCTATCAGATCCAAATTTATTTCTAGATTTTCTATATATTACATAAAATGGATGACAATAGATACATAAGATATATGAAAATATAGGTATTAATGCATATGGATTATATTGGATTTACAGGTTAGTAATCTGCTGAAGTTGTGGGTGTGTGTTTGTGTGTTTAGTAGCATATGTACATGGTACATAAACACAAGTATAAAGAAACATATGTCCGGGCTGTGGTGTTTATGAAGTCTTCCTCTGCCCGTAACATCCAGTTCTCGGCATGCCCCGAGGCAGACACTGTTAGTTTCTAGAGGCCAGCACTGCCCGGTGGAACTTTCTCTGATGATAGGAATGTTCTGCTCTGCTGGGCTCGGTGGCTCAGCCTGTAATCCCAGCTTTGGGAGGCTGAGATGAGCGGATTGCCTGAGCCCACAGGTTCGAGACTTGCCCGGGCAGCTTGGCGAGACTTCGTCTCTACACTTAATAAAAAATTAACTGGGCATGGTAGTGCGCTTGTAGTTCCAGCTGCTTGGAAGGCAGAGGCGGAAGGATCGCCGGAGCCCAGCAGGTCGACACTGGGGTGGCCATGAGGGTGCCACTGCACTCCAGCCTGGGTGACAGAGTGAGACTCCAACTCAAAAAAAAATTAGCCAGGTATGGTGGCACGCATCTGAAGTTCTGGCTACTTGGAAGGCTGAGGCAGAAGGATGGCTGGAGCCCAGCAGGCTGACACTGGGGTGGTCGTGAGCGTGCCACTGCACTCCAGCCTGGGCAATGGAGTGAGAGTCCAACTCAAAAAAAAAAAAGAATGTTCTGCTCTGTGTGGTCTAAGCAGCAGCCACTCTTCATGTGGTTACTGAGCACTTAAATGTAGTTGGGATGATGGGGGAACTGAATCTGTAATTTCGTGTAATGTAATTACTTTAAATTTAAGTAGCCACACGTGGCTAGTGAGAAACACAAAGATGAATAAGACCCAGGTCCTCGGAGATTTAACACCTAGCAGTGGAAACCTGACTGTTGTCAGGCATGAATGTGCACTAGGCGCGATCTCAAGGTACACTCACTGGAGCTAGTGTTTCTCCGAGACCCTGGTTCTGCCATCCTTCGAGCCATCCCAGTGGCTGATCCTAGAGCCCGTGACTCAGTCCCCATTGTTCTCTGGTGCTTTGCAGACCCCCCTCCATCAACTCCTCGGTGCTGCGCAGAGGCGTCATCAGGATCGTTCATGCTGAAGCTCATGTGTCACTGGGATGGGGGATATCCTGACCCTGATTTCCTGTGGACAGAAGAGCCAGGAGGTGTGATCGTGGGGAAGTCAAAGCTGGGGGTGGAAATGCTGAACCAGTCCCAGCTGTCGGATGGCAAGAAGTTCAAGTGTGTCGGGAGCCACATAGTGGGGCCAGAGTCGGGAGCCAGCTGCGTGGTGCAGATCAGTGAGTCCCTGCCCTGGGGTTCCCCTGTCTTCCTTTCTCCTGGAGAAGCATTTGAAAGTAGTTCTGGGAAAGAAATCCCAGGCTGTCAGAGTGAACTGAATTTCCTCCCTTTTCTCCTTTCTTTTGCTTTATGTTTCATTCCTTTCAAACTTTTTTTAAAATTTTAATTTTTAAAATATAGACGAGGTCTCACTGTGTTTCTCAGTTTGGTCTCAAACTCCCGGCCTCAAGCAGCGCTCTCGCCTTGGCCTCCCAAAGTGCTGGGATTATAGGCATGAAACTACTGCGTGGCTCTTTCAGACTTCAAAGATGCTTAGCCACTCTCTTGGTTCTAGCCCAAGCTGTTTTTCACTTGACAAATACTAATCTAGCACCTGCTGTGTGCCAAGTACTGTTTCTAGGTGCTGAGGATGGAGCAGGGAACAAGACAGATGAGGTTCATGCATTAGTGAGCTCTTGTGTCTTAGTCTGTTTACGGGTGCTATAAAGGAGTACCTGAGGCTGGGTAATTTAGAAATAAAAGAGGTCTGTGTGGCTCACAGTTCTGCAGAAAGCTGTACAAGAGGCAAGGCACCAGTATCTGCCTGGCTTCTGGGGAGGCCTCAGGCTGCTTCCACTCATGGTGGAAGGTGATGAGAAGCTGGCATGTGAAGAGATCGCCTGGAGAGAGAGGAGGAAAGGGAGAAAGAGGGGAGGTGCCAGGCTCTTTTTAACAACCAACTCTTGTGGGAACTAATAGAGTGAGAACTAAGCCCCCACACCCTCCCAGAAAGCATTAATTTCTTCATGAGGGGTCTGCGCCCTGACCCAAACACCCCCCCACCCTCCGCACTGGGCTCCACCTTCAACATTGATGATAAAATTTCCACATGCAATTTGGAGGAGACAAACACCCGCACTGTAGCATCTTGTTATGTAACAAATTACCCACCCAAATAGTGGCTTAAAACAACATGAACCACTTATCATCTCATGATTTCTGTGGGCCAGGAATTCAGGCAAGATGTCTGGCGTCTTAGTTGGAAGACTGGAAGGTTGGGAACTGCAATCATCTGAAAGATTCAGCACTTGCTGGCGAGCTACTCTTTCTCCAGGTGGGACTCTGCCAAGGCTGCTGAGTGCCCTTCCAGCATGGCTGGCTGCCTCCCAGAGCAAGTGATCCAAGGTGCAGTGAGCAAGGCGCAAGCTATCCTGCTTATGACCTAGCCTGGAGTTATGTGGCATCTATCTCTTCTGCTACATTGTGTTTACTAGAAACGAGCCACTAAAGCAAGATAGGTCCAGATAGTAATAATAATTATGACGAAGATAAAATTGTAGGTGTAAAGGACAGTCTTCTGTAAGAAGAGGGCTACTTTTCCTAGGGCGGCAGGGAGGTCTCATGAGACAGTAATATTTTAAGCTCTTGTATGGATATATCACAACATCCAACTAGCCTCATTGGTACCTGACACACGATGCTCCAGCCACACTGGTCTTCTCTTGGTTCCTGAAATTGCCAGGCTTGTTTAGTATTTAGTATTTGCTGTTTCCTCTGCCAAGAACACTCAGCCCACAGATCTTGACCTGGCTGGCTCCTTCTCATCCTTCTCATTGGTTTTAGGGCCCACCTTGAATCTAGGATGACTTCATCTTGAAATCTTTAACCAATTACATCTTCAAAGACCCTATTTCCAAATAAGGTTACATTCGGAGGTTCTGGTGGATGTGAATTTTGGGGGGCTTCCAGGAGGTGCTGATGCTGCTGGTCCCTGGCCCATACTTGGAGTAGCAAGACACTTGCAGCGGGGAAAGGGTCTCTGGATTATTTCACCTGAGAGGACTACTAAATTGATGAAAGATAATGTTAATGTCCACCTCAGAGAATGCAGAGAACTGCATAGCCCCCCAAGATGATGGAAAGTGATGCTTTTGGCGGTTTCAGCCACCCAGATCTCTTTAAATAGCTCATAGTTCCCTAACTCAACACATGATAAACTGCTGCATCAGGCTGCCCAGTATGTGAAGGCCCCAGGATGCTGTTCATCTCTTACAGATCTTGGAGGCTTCCAACAGTTCCCTAGCCCCTTACCCTACCCCGCACACAGTGTCCTCTAGAGCTGAACTCATTGAACGTATAGGTGCCACACTGGCTGAATGTGGGTGACTTGGCCTTTTGAGGGGTGAATGCTCTGCTTGGCAAAGTAGATTCCTGAACGTGATCTTTGTTTGGAGGGAGAGGGAGGGGTCACCATGGGGATTATTTGTTTTGCTTCTAATAAAGGATGAGGGGGCCATTTCTGAATCTTTGGTTGGGGGGGTCCCAAAATAGAAACATACTGATGATGCTTGTCATAGCTGCTGGCTTTGCCACCCCAAAGGAAATGTGGGTAAACAAAAGATAGGGGAAAGTCCAATTTAGCAAGGTGGAGGGAACCTGACAGTTGGTTTAGGAAGGGCACCTCCTGGGTGAGTTTCCCAAGCAAACTTAAGTTTTGTTGACTTGACATAGTACATGAGGCCTTTAGGCCATTCCAGCCCCATCAGCCCTTTCCTCCTTCCTTCCCTCTTCCCTCTGCCCAGGACACGAGCTGGGAAACCCTGGATGTTCCTTGGGAACAACTGCCAAGGGATAGTGTGGTTTCACTCTCCCAGGCAGACCCCACTCTCTGTCCCTCACATGCTGAATGGACAGACAATATATTCCACAAGATGAATTTGCTGCTCTTACCAGGAGGGTGTGCGTTTTGAGAAAAGGCTTCTTGTACAAAGAAAACACATGGATCACTGTGGTAGCCCTTACGGTTCCTCGTCTTTTACTCAGATCAGACCCCAAGGCTATCAGATGCCATGTTCTACGTTTTCTAGGACAGACCTGTGGTAGAGTAATGGCTCTCCCCAACAAAAACATGTCCACGTCCTAATCACCACAACGGTGAATGTGGTTACCTGGCGAAAGGGACTTTGCTGATGTGGGTAAGTTAAGGCTTTTGCAATGGGAAGATTTCTTGGGTTATCTGGGCAGGCCCCGTATAATCACAAGGGTCCTTATGTAAGAAGGAACCCGAAAATTGGAGTCAGTAATAGGAGATATGATCACAGAAGCAGGAGGTTGGAGTGATGCAAGGAAGGGGCCACAAGCCAAGGCATGCAGGCGGAGTCTAGAAGCTAAAAAAGCAAAGGAACTGATCACACTCTAGGGTGTCCAAGAGGATCCAGCTCTGCCAACAGATTGATTTTAGCCTTGTAAAATCATTTCAGACCTTGGCCTCCAGAATAGTAGTAAGAGAATACATTTGTTCATTTTAAGCCACTAAGTTTGTAGCAACTTGTTACGTCAGCAATTGGAAATATGGCTGCCCTGTTGTCCTCCTGAATATCCCTGTTAGACTGTGTGCCTATATTTTTACATGATCAGTGTAGCTATTATACATAGAAGTAAAGCAGGTGTGGGGAGGGGAATTAAAAAAAAAAGAAGGTGGACTACAAAAAGCCTGACTGCTTGGATTCCAGTCTTATACGGAGTAGCCAGTTTATCCTTTAGCCTAGAACTTTCCTGGATTTAGGACTAAGTCTTATGTCCTGAGAACCCCCTCAGTCCTGGGTAAACTGGAACACTTGATCCCTCTAAATCCTAGGTACACTGCTTATTTAATTGTGTGATGTTGAGCAAGTTACTTAACATTCTCTGTGCCTCAGTTTCGTTATCTGCAAAATGGAATAACAACAGGGTTGTTGTAAGAATGATTTGGGTTAATATGTGTAATAGTGTCTTGTCCACAGTGAATGACCAGCAAATGTTAGGTTTATTGTATAAATCTCCTTACTTGTTTACATAAGTAAGATCAAGTGTGGTGCATAAATGCCTGGCGTTGCTTTGTAAGGAAGGCAATATAGCAGTCCCCTTTTATCTGCGGGGGTTCTGTCCCAAGACCCCAGTGGATGCCCGAAACCACAGATAATACTGAACCCTGTATATACTGTGTTATTCGGATACATGCATACTGTGATAAGATTTGATTTCTAAATTAGGCACAGTAAGAGATTAACAACAACTGATAATAAAATAGAGCAAATATAACAATATGCTGTCATAAGAGGTATGTGACTGTGGTCTCCTTTCCCTCTCTCTCTCAAAATATCTTACTGTACACTCTACTTGCCCTTATTGCGATGGGAAGGGATGGTGCGAGTTTTCATTGCTACACAGAACAGCATGCGAGTTAAAACTTAGGAGTTGCTTATTCTGGAATTTTCTGTGTAATATTTTCAGATCATTGTGGACCCTAGTAACTAAAACCTAAGAAAGTGAAATTGTATATAAGGGGAGACTACTGTAGTTTTCTTGAAGATGTTAAGCTGTGACTTGAATCTCCTTAAACATTTGTCTTGGCCAGGAGCGGATGGCTGTAATCTCAGTACTTTGGGAGGCCGAGGTGGGAGGACTTTTTGAGCCCAGGAGTTTGAAACCAGCCTGAGCAACATAGTGAGAACTCGTCTCTATAGATTAAAAAAAGAAAGAAAAAATTGCCTTTCCTTACCTTCTGATCACCAGGGATCCCCTCCCTTCTCTCTGATCCCATGAAGACGTGCTTCGTGGGAGGCAACGTGACGCTCACCTGCCAAGTGTCTGGAGCCTACCCCCCTGCCAAGATCCTCTGGCTGAGGAACCTCACCCAGCCCAAGGTGGTCATCCAATCTGACAGCCACTATCTTATTACCCAGAACGGCCAGAACTCCACCCTCACCATCCACAACTGTTCTCAGGACCTGGATGAAGGCTACTACGTCTGCCGGGCTGAGAACCCCGTGGGGGTGAGGGAGATAGACATCTGGCTGAGTGTGAAAGGTGAGTGATGGAAATGTGTTTGCAGGAGGGGGATTGAGAGCTTCAGAAACAGCCCAGTGCCTCCCTACATGTGTCACTCTGTAACTGGGAGAAGGCATATCTGCTTGTCTGTGGCTTGACAAGGTGGCTGGGAAAAGTTATCCAACCCTACAGTCTCTAATATTTGCATAGGGAGCAAAAAATTATATATATATATTTATTACACAACAAAGAATACATATGTAGTATCTGTCAGTTGTGAAGCATAATAGCAAAATGAACACCCAAGAAACTACCATCCCACCTAAGACACAGAATAGTGCCAACATGGATGAAATGACTTATAGATCACAGGGCCAGATTTAGAAAACAACAACAACAACAAACCCAGAATGCTCACTTAAATTGCAGAAAAATAAAAAATAATATTTTTTAGGATAAGTATATCCCAAATACTGCATGGCACATACTTATACTAAAAAATTATTCATTATTTTTCTGAAATCAAAATTTCATTGGGCATACTGAATTGTATTAGTTCCTGTAGACCCCTTCCCAGTCTCATCCTGGGCCTCCCTCAGAAAGTAACTGCTATTCTGAATTTCCTGTTTTATTAAAACATATCTTTACTATATATGTACATGTTTCTAAATAATATCTATTAGTTTTTGAGCTTTAAAATATTGCTGCGGCTACCAAATGTATGATTCCAACTATATGACATTCTGGAAAAGGCAAGACAATGGAGATAGTAAAAAGATCGGTAGCTGCCAGGGGTTTGAGGGAAGGAGGGATAAACAAGCGGAGCATGGAGGATTCTTAGGGCCGTGAAAATACTCTGATAGTATAATGATGGATACATGTCATAGGCTGTCTGTGTGTGTGTGCGGGGTGGTGGTGGTGAAGGGAGGTGTATGGGAACTCTATTTTCTGCTCAATTTTGCTGTCAACATAAAACTAAAAACAAAAAGGCTAGAAAAACGACTGTTACCATACATATGTAGTCTTTTGTGACTTGCTTTTTTCACTTCACATTTTGTTTCTAGAATTTATTCATGCTAGTGGGTGTAACTGTACTTCATGTGTCTTCATCACTGTATAATATCCATTATCACTGTTCCACAACTGAGTCTGTCATTTTCCTGCTGATGAATGTTTATGCTGTTTCTGATTTTTTTTTCCTTATGACTAACAGTGTTGCTATGGACATCTTTCACCCAGTTCCTTGTATACACGTGTACCAGGTGCTCAAATATTTCTCTAGGATAGGTGCAAGGAGCAGAAATGAAGGGCTGTAGGGCATATCCATTTTTATATTTATAAGATAATACCAGATTATTTTCCAAAGTGGTTGTCCCAGTTTCCATTCCCACTTCCAGTATATAATAGCATTGAGCTGTTCCACAGTTTTACCAATAGGTTTTGTAATTTTTGCCCATCTAGTAGGTATAAAATAGACTCTCACTGAGGTTCTAATTTGAACTTCCCTGATTGCCAAGAAGGTTTTGAGCATATTGTGTTTATTTGCTAGTTGTGTTCCTTCTTCTCTGAAATATATATTGGTGTCTTTTGACATTTTCTCCTTTTTTATAGATATGTAGGAGTTCTTTAGAAATTCCTCATACTAATTTCTTGTTAGTTTTATATATTATAAATATCTTTCGGTTTGTTGTCTTTTCCACTTTCTTTATGACATCCTTTGATTAACAGATGTTTTTACTTTAATGTAATTGATCTTAAGAAACTTTTCTTAGATCATTCGCAGTTTTTGTGTCTTAAGAAATCCTTCCTTATACCAGGGTTACTAAGATATTCTTCTATATTTTCTTCTAAAAGTTTTAACATTTTGCCTTTCACAGTTAAATCTCTACTTCATCTAGAGTTGATTTTTGTAAATGGTGTGAGGTAGGGATCAAGTTTCTTCCTTTTTTGTACCCCCAATTTAAATCACCATTTACTCCAGTTCCCTCCCTCCTTCCTTTTCTCCCTCCCTCCCTCCCTTTCTTCCTTCCTTCCTTTCTTTCCTCCTTCTTTCCTTTCTTTCCTCCTTCCTTCCTTTCTTTCCTTCCTTCTTTCATCTTTTTGTCTTTCTTTCATGTCAGGGTCTCACTGTAGCAACACAATCATGGCTCACTGTTGCCTCAACCTCTGGGGCTCAGGTGATTCTTCCACCTCAGCTTCCCTGGTAGCTGGGACTATAGGCATTAATATTTTGTAGAGATGAAGTCTCACTGTGTTGCCCAGGCTAGTCTCAAGCTCCTGGGCTCAAGCAGTTCACCCTCCTCAGCTTCCCAAAGTGCTGGGATTACAGATGTGAGTCACCATGCGCAGCTTCAAGTTTCTTTTTATGTATGGGCCTGTTCCTAGACTCTCTATTCCATTTCACCAATTGCTTTGTTTATCACAGCCCTGATAGCTCCCATGCTTACTCACCATGGTTTTATAAGCAGTCTTGACGTTTGGTAGACACAAAGACTTTAACTTTCCATTGTTTTGTTATATTATGTGCTTTGCTGGATCCCCACAAACGCTCTGTCTTGAGGTTGTGAGATGAGACATTTATCTTGCATTATAGACGCATCCTAAGCTTTGCCCAAGGTCATAAAACCAGTGTAAAACAAGAACGAGATCCAGGCGGAAGAGGGGCGGTGCTGCTCTTCTAGATGTCCACATAGCAGCTGGAAGAGCCAATGGTGTGATTTGTCTTTACAGAACCTTTAAACATCGGGGGAATTGTGGGGACCCTTGTGAGTCTCCTTCTGCTGGGACTGGCCATTATCTCAGGACTTACATTGTATCACAGCCCTGTGTTCTGCCGGAAAGGTAAGGGCTTCTCAGTCCCTTTGCTTCTCTTGCGGGCTTCTGGAGCAGTGGCTCATGCCTGTAATCCCAACACTTTGGGAGGCGGAGACGAGAGGATTGCCTGAGCCCAGGGATTCGAGACCAGCCTGGGGAACTTGGCAAGACCTCGTCTCTAAAATAAATTTAGAAATTTAGCCGGGCATGGTGGCACGCCTGTGGCCCCAGCTATTTGGAAGGCTGAGGTGGAAGGATCACTTGAGCCCAGCAGGTCAAGGCTGCAGTGGCTGTGAGTGTGCCACTGCACTCCAGCCTGGGTGACAGTGAGCCTCCAACTTAAAAAAAAAAAAAAAAAAGGTGTGGGTGGGGGAAGGAGGCCCCTGTCTTGCTCCCACCTGAAGTTCCATTCTACAGGCTTCATCATTGGGTCAAGATGTATAATAATGAGGCATCTAAGTATCCTCCCTGAACACTCTATCACCTGCCCTGTTGGGTCAGTGTTTTAATTTGTTTCTTTTTTGTAAATGTCAGATTGATGAAGAACTTGTGAGGGTGATGCGGATGTTACTGCATATTAATGTTTTTTTCCTCTCTCTCTTCAGTAGGAAACACTTTCAGGTGAGTGTTCCCCAGACTCAAACAAAAAAAACGATTTCCAATTTTCATGGTCTGTCCTCACTTCTGTTTCCTTTCATAAGAACAATAATAGTAACTACCACTGAGAAACTGCCGCATGTCAGACACTGGTCCAGGGGCTTTATTATAAGCCCTTTCACAGCCTCTTCAGGGTGGGGGTGGCATCTGTTTTCCAGTCAAGGAGATGGAAGCACAGTGAAGTAATTTCTGTAAGCTCATCCAGGATGTAAGTGGCAGTGGCTGCCTTCAGAGTCAGGTCCAGTGATTCCAAAGTCTGCTCTTTTACGAGGCCAAACCTCAGGGCTGGGCACACTGCAAGTCTGTCACTGGGATATAAAGACAATGTGTACCTGTTGAGCCCAGTCATGAATGCATTCGTTTTATTTACTTTTTTTTTAAAAACAGCTAAAAGGAACAATAAGTTACAGTCTTACAGAATGTTTTAGAAAACTAGTCTGAGCATGCCCAGAAGCCCCTCCCAAAAGGAAATCCCATTAGGGGCAAAGTAACCAAATGGAACCTGTGTGTTTCACTTCCTAAGGAGATTCTGGGTGAGAGCAAAGAATACTCCTCCACAATCCTACAGAGGAATAGTTCTTTCCCACTCATAATGACAGGATAGCATCATTCTGGGACTCTCTTTTGTTGGAATATAGTAACTTGATTGTGTCATATTGGAGTGCCATGCTCCTTGAGTCTGTCACTCCCAGGGCTCATTTCTCACAGGCAGCAGCAGCGTGGCATAGCGGGACAAGGCTTTGGAATCAGCAGACCTGGGTTCAAATTGGAGCTGTGCCATTTCTAAGCCCTGTACCCATGGGCCTCCTCCCCAAGCCTTAATCTCCTGATGTGTTTTACCGAGGGGGACTGTGGGGATACGGTGAAAATATAACGCTTCTAGGACTGTGACTGACCCGTGGCATGCATTTTTCCTTCCTTAAGAAATGAGCTGGGTGTGGTGGCTCGTGCTCGTAATCCTAGCACTTTGGGAGGCCAAGGCGGGCAGATTGCTTGAGCCTAGGAGTTCGAGACCAGTCTGGGCAACATAGTGAGACCTCATCTCTACAAAAATAAAAATAAAATATTAGCCGGTGTAGTGGTGCACACCTGTATTCCCAGCTACTCAGAATGCTAAGGTGGAAGGATTGCCTGAGCCCAGGAGGTCGAGACTGCCGTGAGCTGTGATTGTCATGATTGTGCCATAGCACTCCTGGGCGACAGAGTGAGACCCTGACTCAAAAAACAAACAAAAAAAGAAATGTACAGTCTGGCTGGGTTGGCAGAGCTAGCAATAGGTAAGATACAGAGCAATGAAATACTAAGCCACTGGGCATGGACTCCAAATATAATTGTAGTTCAGGGCTTCAGCGGGAAGGAGAGGACTTGACCTGGGCTCCACATGAGGAGGAAGAGGGATTTCAGCAAGTGGAGCAGAATAAGGGCATTTCAGAAAAGGAACAGCATTTGTGTGTGTGTTGTTAGGGGAACTGACATGGTAGATGCCTGGGACAGGGTGGTGACCTGCCCGAGGAGCAGGGCAGGAGTTGTAAAACATACCCAGAACAAGATAGGATCATCTGTGGCAATCTGTGGTAGCATCTCTCTCTGAGGTTACAACCACACCGTCATCTCATGACTTAACGAAGCTGAGTGCAAGAGGAATTTTCCATATTACTAATGGGGCTGCAAAGAATCAAGTGTTTCCTCTTCAGTGAGAACTGAAGTTCAGTGGGAAAAACAAGATATCTTCTTGATTATTCTTTCCCCTTTGCAAATTAGGGGACAAGACATGGGTGATGTCATGGTTTTGGTGGATTCAGAAGAGGAAGAGGAGGAGGAAGTAGAAGATGTTGCAGAAGAGGAAGAGGAGGGAGCAAATGACAGAGAAGGGTTGTCAGAAGAAATACCCAAGTGTGACCACATTCATAGAGTGACCGCACTGGTGAACGGGAACATAGGACGGATGGGAAATGGATTCCAGGATCTGCAAGGTAAACTCGTTTTCCTTAAAAACGCTGGGCTGGGTGCAGTGGCTCATGCCTGTTATTCCAGCACTTTGGGAGGCTGGGGTGGGAGGATTGTTTGAGCCCGGAAGTTGGAGACCAGCCTGGGCAACATAGTGAGACCTTGTCTTTATAAAACATGAAAAACAAAACACACACAAAAAACTCCCTCTCAACTGCGGCGGTGAGCTTTCCAGAAGGAAATCTTCTAAGGGTGAGTTTGATTTTTTAAAGACTGGGGAAGACAGTCAGCTAAAGGTTAGTGTAGAACCTGAGGCTCTTCTATCACCCAACAACACAAAAATGAAATTGACTTATATTCATCAAGGTTCTGCTCTGGGAGAGGCACAGTACTGGCATTGCTGGGGAATAGAAAAGACAGACCAATAGTGTCTGGGTGCAGGGAGCTTTACAAGACCATTTAAAGTGAACAGGCTATAACACATGGGGGAAATGGAGGCAGAAGCAAGACTTAACCAGCACTTGGAGCAGGAGAGGAGCTGTCAGAGGAGGGATTTGATTTGTTGCCTATTGGATGAAACGTTTAAAAATTATAGGACCTGAGAGAAAGGTGAGAGCCCAGAGGGGTGTGTTGGTCAGGAGAAGCTTTATGGAAGAGAGTGGGACATGAGGTAAAGTTTTTTTCATCTTTTTTTTTTTTTTTTTTGAGTTGGAGTCTCACTCTGTCGCCCAGACTGGAGTGCAGTGGCCGCTCCTGGCCACCGCAGCCTCGACCTGCTGGGCTCCGGCAATCCTTCCGCTCAGCCTTCCAAGTTGCTGGAACTACAGGCGCACGCTACCATGCCCAGCTAATTTTTTGATTTATTGTAGAGATGAGGTCTCGCTTGCCCAGGTGGGTCTCGAACCCGCGGGCTCAGGCAATCCACTCACCTCAGCCTCCCAAAGGCACAGGATTATAGGCTGAGCCACTGAGCCCGGCGCAAATTTTTAAATATACAATGCAATCATAGGAACTATGCTGTACACTAGCTATCTAGGACTTATTTATATTGTGTAATTGATGCATTGTTCCCTTTGACTAATACCTTCCCATATTCTCCCAGTCTTTGGCATTTACCATTCTACTCTTTGAATTTGATCATTTTGCATTCATTATACAAATGGCATCATACAGTATCATTCTGTGTCTAGCATATTTCACTTATATAATATTCTTTAAGTTCATCTATGTTGTCACAAATGAAAGGATTTCTTTCTTTTATGAGCCTGAGTAATAATTCATTGTATTATTTAACACATTTTTAAATAATTCATTGGCTGATGGATATTTAAGTAGCATTTCATGTTACAATGAACATGAGAGAGAAGATATCTTTTTAGGATCGTGACTTTACTTCCTTTGGATATATGTCTACATAAGAAATTGCTAGATCATATGATGGCAGAACTTAAACTATAAAACTTCTAAAAGAAAACTTAAGAAAAAAATATTCTGAACAATGGCCTGGTTAATTAATTATTGAATATGACATTAAAATCACAAGAAAAAAAGAAAAAATAGATAAATGGAAATACATAAAAGTGAAAAGCTTCTGCATAGCAAAGGAAACCAATCAACAAAGTGAAAAACAACTTATAGAATGGTAGAATATATTTGCAAACCATATATGTGATAAAGTGTTAATATTCAAAATATATAAGGAACTCCCACAATGCAACAACAAGTAATAATAATAACCTGATGAGAAACAAGTAAAGGACTTGACTAGATATTTATCCAAAGAAGACATGCATGCATATGGCTAAAAGATACATAAAAAGATGCTCAGCATCGCTAGTCATAAAAAAAACACAAATCAAGGAGAAATATAATGTCACACCTATTAGAATTGCTTTTATGAAAAACAGATAACTAATGTTGGAAAAGATGTGAAGAAAAGGGAACCTTTAAACATTGTTAGTGGAAATGTAAAGTGGTACCATCACCATGAAAATAATACAGAGATTTCTAAAAAAACTAAAAGTATAACTACAGTATAATAGTTGATATTCTAATTAGCAGAAGGAAAAATAAGCAAACAGATATTGTGTTGTAATATACTTGATTTCTGCATGTGAACTATGGAGATATCCTTAACTTGGTATGACATGTTGAATTTGAGCAACCTGTGAGATATTCAAGACAAGAATGAAATATATGTAGGGAATTCCTGTGGTGGAGATTTAGAATAAAGATTTAGATTTTAAAGATTTTAGCATGGTGATTGTGGCTAAAACTATGAGATTGTTTGTCATCTAAGGGATGTATTTCTAGAAAGTAGATAAAAGTCTCTAAGGCAGACCAGAGGAATAAAACAGCATTTAACAGAATGTATATAAAGAAAATCTGCAAAATTCCCTGAAGAAGAGATATCTGAGAGTTAGAGAGACCAAGAATGATGCCACTTTTCAAAATTTATTTTTATCTATTTTAAAGACATGGGGTACAATTCAGAATTAGGTAGATAAGAGGCCATCACACAGGTAAAGTTTGGGCTTCCCTTTGGTCCCCACTTTGCCTGGTTTAAGATCAGATGCCCTTACTGATCTCAAGTGCCCTCCCCTAGCAGCATTCTGGTCCCCACTTTGCCTGGTTTAAGATCAGATGCCCTTACTGATCTCAAGTGCCCTACCCCTAGCAGCATTCTGCTACTGCCAAATCTTTTCTTATAGAATTATGATAAATGTTCAGGGTCTGTTTATGAGTGAGAACATGTGGTACTCAGTTTTTTGTTTCTATGATAGATCACTGAGTATTATAGACTCTAAATCCATCCAAGTTGCTGCAAAGTCTATAATTTTTTCCTCCTTTATGGCTGTGTCCATTGTGTATATGTACCACATTTTTTTTATCCAGTTCATTTTTGATAGGCAGCATGATTGGTTCCATGTTTATGCTGTTGTGAATAAAGTTGCAATAAATATATGTGTGCAGGTATCTTTTATATGGAATGCTTTGAGTTCCTCTGGGTATATACCCAGAAGGGGGATTACTAGGTCGTATGGAAGGACAATTTTTAGATCTTTTAGGAATTCCTACACTGTGTATACTAGTTTACACTCCCACCAACATTGTAGAAGTGTTCCCTTTTCCCCACACCCTCTCTACCATCTGTTGTTTTTTGTTATTGATGATGGTCATCCTGACGGGAGTTAGGTGGTATCTCAGTGTGGTTTTAATTTGCAACTCTTTTTTTTTTTTTTTTTGAGTTGGAGTCTCACTCTGTCACCCAGACTGGAGTGCAGTGGCCGCTCCCGGCCACCGCAGCCTCGACCAGCTGGGTTCCGGCGATCCTTCCGCCTCAGCCTTCCAAGTAGCTGGAACTACAGGCACGCGCTACCACACCCGGCTGATTTTTTGATTTATTGTAGAGATGAGGTCTCGCTTGCCCAGGCGGGTCTCGAACCCGCGGGCTCAGGCAATCCACTCACCTCAGCCT
>CAUYQG010064181.1:0-16772 GCA_963574415.1 Tarsius wallacei | reverse complement strand
CCTCCTCCCAAAGTGCTGGGAATATAGGTGTGAGCCACTGCACCCAGCTGGTGGTTTTCTGTAGTAATAAGATTTGAGTCTTCTCTTTCTCCTTCGTTTATCTGCTCTACCAGTGAGCTTTATACTTTTGTGTGTCTTCTTTTTTTTTTCCTGAGTCAGGGTCTTACTTTTTTGCCCCAGCTGAAATTCAGAGGCACAATCACAGCTCACCACAGCCTTGACCTGCTGGGCTCAGGTGATCCTTCTACCTCAGTCTTCCAGGTAGCTGGAACCACAGGGGCATGCCAGCATGCTTGGCTAATTTTTTGATTTATTGTAGAAAGGAGGTCTCACTGGGCACGGTGGCTCAAGCCTGTAATCCCAGCACTTTGGGAGGCCGAGGCGAGAGGATTGCCTGAGTCTGGGGGTTCAAGACCAGCCTGGGTAACTTGGTGAGACCTCATCTCTACAATAAATCACAAAAACTAGCCAGGCGTTGTGGCGTGCATCTGTAGTTCCAGCTACTTGGAAGGCTGAGGCGGAAGGACTGCCTGAGCCCAGCTGGTCGAGGCTGCAGTGGCCATAAGCATGCCACTGCACTCCAGCCTGGGCAAGAGAGTGAGATTCCGACTCAAAAAAACCATTTAAAAAAAATTTATTGTAGAGATGAGGTCTTGCCAAGTTGCCCATGCTGGTCTCAAGTCCTTGGACTCAGGCAATCCTCTCGCCTTCACCTCCCAAAGTGCTGGGATTACAGGTGTGAGCCACCATGCCCGGTTGTGTTTGAATTTTTAACTATATATACAGTTGACCCTTGAACAATGCAGGTGTTAAGGATGCCTACCTCTCTCTGAAAATCAACTTATAACTTTTTATTCCTCCAAAACTTAACTACTAATAAATAGCCCACTATTAACTAGAAGCCTTTCTGACAACAAAATCAGTTGATTAACACATATTTGGTACATTATATACCGTATTCTTACAATAGAGTAAGCCAGAGAAAAGAAAATGTTATTAAGAAAAAAAAAGGAACAAAAAATACAATACTGTACTGTATTTATTGATACTATAAGTTACGTAGTCTATTTACAAGGTGAATCATCTGTCTAAAATGGCGGGCAACTGCAAACTTCAACTTACGGTACACATCAAGCAATTCGGCGTTTTTTTGGTGATGTCATGACTTTTCTCTGCTTCTTGGAAATACTTCCAACATCACTAGTGGTACTTAGTATTAAGTCCCATGGTGTTTTTCAAGGATTAGGGTATTGCACCAAACATGATGAAAAGTACAAGAGAACCTCAAGAGATCACTTTTTACCATAATACATAATTTACTGTAGAGATGGAACTGCACACACGGAGATGACTAATATCACACGGCATTTTAAGAGAATACTCACAACATTTGAGCTTACCACAAAAGCAACAGGAGTTGTCTACAAAATTATTACAGTTTGTACTTACTGTACTACTAATACTATAGTTTTATGCAATCGGTATTTAATACAGTATTTTTGCATGTTTACATTTCCATCAACCGTGAATTACAGTGCCATGTACAGTCTGTGTTTTTGATAAATTTTAATTTTTATAATAGATTTGTGTTTATTTTATGGTAGCAAAAGATAAAATAGTCTAGTATGAATATATTTTATGCATTCATAACACACCTAATTTTTCCTTTTTTTTCAGTATTTTTAGGCTGTGCAATTCAACTGAGTTTTTTCAAATTATTACAAATCTCCAAAAACTCTTCCAATATATTTGTTGAAAACAAACCACATATAAGTGGAAATGTGCAGTTTAAACCCATATGTTCAAGGGTCAACCATTCTGGGAATGGTGATGTAAGGAGTTCAGCAAAAGCTCTCTCCCAGAGAAATATCAAATATCTATTAAACTAGTCAAAATTACCAAAGACATTCATTCAAAGTCACTGGAGATTGATTAAAGAGTTTACCATAAACCTAATCCATGAAATTCAGTAAGAATAGGAAGGATGCCCACTCCCCCAATCCCTACAGCTGTGTGTGTGGAAGGGCTATTCCAGAGCCTTCAGGGCAGCCTAAAAGCTGCACCCTTTCCCTAACTCCCAATTCCTACTCCGTAGGAAGATCAGGGAAGTACAGCAAATGACAGTTCATGCAGTCCCCTATTCCCCCACAGCTCTGTGTTGCAGAAGAGCTGTTCCACAGGATTCAGTAGCTGAGGGGTAGCTCCCGCTACTCCCACTTCCTAGAGCTATTCCAGGTTTGTCTGTTGTTTTGTTTGTTTGCAGCCAGTGAACCTCCAGATATGACATCTCACCAGGTAACCACAGCATCAGTTCCCACTCCCCAACCCCATGTTTCTGCTATTTAGGGAAGATCCAGGTGGGCCGGCCAGATGCAGTGGCTCACGCCTATAATCCCAGCACTTTGGGAGGCTGAGGTGAGAGGATTACCTGAGCCCATGGGTTCCAAGACCAGCTTGGGGCAACTTGGCAAGACCTCATCTCTACAATAAAAAATCAAAAAATTAGCCGGGCATGGTGGTACATGCTTATAGTTCCAGCTACTTCGAAAGCTGAGGAGGAAGGATCACCCGAGCCCAGCAGGTCGAGGCTGCGGTGGCCATGAGCATGCCACTGTACTCCAGCCTGGGTGACAGAGTGAGACTCCAACTCAAAAAGAGCCCCAACAATCCAAAAAATAATAATAGAGTAACAACCTAGCAATCAGTGGCCTGGCCTGGTGTGATACCAATAGAGAACAGACCAGTCAAAAAGAGAGATCACTGAAGGAGATAAAGAGAAACCTGCTAAAACCATAATCATTCTGGTGTTCTGGAAGGCTGTTAACATGCCCAGAGCTGTGCCTTCTGAGGACTGAAGGAAGAGAGAACATCTGAGCCTCTGATCCTTGGTTGAATACAAGACAAATAAATTCCCTCAACCATGAAAATAGTCCCCAAACAACACAAAACAGATACAACAATAAAAGGTGAAAATGTCACTGGCTTAAGAGGCTTAGGTACAACCTCCAACCAAACAACTGAGCAGTGGAGTCAACAAGCACAATCAACAAAATGAAAACTGCACTAGAGGGGTTCAACAGGAGATTTGGGCTGGCAAAAGAATCAGTGAACAAAAGAAGACATATAAAAGACCAATAAGCACATTAAAAAGTGCTCAACATCATTAGTCATCAGGAAAACACAAATTAAAAATCACAAAGAGCTACATAATAGGATGTATAAGATAAAAATAGTTAGCAATGCCAAATATTGAGGACATGCAGGGCAAGCTGCTCTCTTAAACATTGCTGATGGGATCTTTAAATGATGTGCGTATTTAGGGGAAAGGATTGGCAGTTTCTTTTTTATTTTTATTTTCTGAGACAGAGTCTCACTTTGTCGCTCAACTTAGAGTGCAGTGGCATGACCATGGCTCACTGCAGCCTCAACCTCCTGGGCTCAGGCAATCCCTCCCCAGCTCCCTCACACCCATCTTAGCCTCCTAAGTAACTGGGACTAGAGGCATACGCCATCACGGCAGCTAAATTTTAAATTTTTAAAAATAGAAATGAGGTCTTGCTATGTTGCTCAGGCTGGTCTTGAAATTCTGGGCTCAAGCAATCCTCCTGCCTAGGCCTCCCAAAGTGTTGGGATTACAGGTGTGAGCCACCATGCCTGGAGGACCTTGTTCTTGATAAATATAGATGTAAATATTGAGTATAATGTTGCCAATTCACTTTTTTTTGAGTCAGAGTCTCATTCTGCCATCACCCAGGCTGGAGTGCAGTGGCACACTCACAGTCACTGCAGCCTTGACCTGCTGGGCTCAGGTGATCCTTCTGCCACAGCATCCCAAGTAGCTGAAACTACAGGCACACACCTGTAGCTAATTTTTTTGATTTACTGCAGAGATGAGGTCTTGCCAAGTTGTCTAGGATAGTCTCAAACCCCTGGGATCAGGCAATCCTCTCACCTCTGCCTCACAAAGTGCTGGGATTACAGGTATAAGCCACCATGCCCGGCCAATTAACTCATAAATGAATTTTTAAAAATTGGCCAGGTGCAGTGGGTCAGCCTGTAAGCCCAGCACTTTGGAAGGCCGAGGCAAGAGGACTGCCTGAGCCTGGGGGCTCGAGACCAGCCTGGGCAATTTGGTGAGACCTCATCTCTATAATAAATCACAAAAAAATTCGTTGGGCATGGCAGCGTGCATCTGTAGTTCCAGCAACTTGGGAGGCTGAGGTGGAAGGATCGCATGAGCCCAGCAGGTTGAGGCTGCAGAGGTCATGTGCGTGCCATTGCACTCCAGCCTGGGCGACAGAGTAACTCCAACTCAAAAAAAATACACACACACACACACACACACACACAGAGAGAGAGAATGAGAATAAGGAGCAAAATGTTAAAAACTGCTGAAGCTTGATAAAAGGTATAAAGGAGTTCCTTTACTATTCTTGTAACATTTCTGATCACATTTGAAATTATATTACAATAAATTTTACCAAAAAGAAAAAGAAAAAAAAAAGGCTAACATCAGGCTGGTTTCACCTATTTAAATATTCCAACATGGAAAAATATTTTTGTTTTCCAGTCTTAAAAGACTATTAGCACTGGATCACCTTGATTCAACTCCCAGATTTCACGAATAATAAAAAAAATGAAGTCTAGAAAGGTTATACCCATATTCAGATAATTAGGTAGTAGTGGAGCTAGATAGAACCCTGAACTCTTGACTCCTACTTCAAAACTCTGTAATAGGTTTTGAAGTATGTTTTTAGGATTAAAACTTTTTTAATTTTTTTTATTAGAGATGAGAACTTGCTATCTTACCCAGGCAGACTTCAAACTCCTGGGTTCAAGTAATCCTCCTGCCTCAGCCTCCTGAGTAGATGGGACTACAGGTACACACTCACTACCGTTTTCAGCAGTATTTTTAGCTTTGATACTACCTAATGAAAATTACTCAACAATATTTATTGTATAAAGTATTTTATTGGGAAAAAAATTGCAAATAGGGGTATTAGTATTTTTATAGAAAAACGTATCCTCAATTATAATCATGGCAATGATAAATCAATCTGGACCCAGTTACTCACAGTCTACAAAGGGATAAAGTCAGTGAGGTAGCACCATTCTATTCTCTGGCTGCAAAACATACTGACTACTCAGAAGTTTCTTGGAAAATACTTACTCTACTAGATGAAAGTAATGCTGACATATGTTAAATTAAATTGTGTGCCATACTGACACACCAAGAAAGAAAAGAAACTGAAGTTTAAAGCCATGGAAACTTTAAAAGAATTCTCTAAGGACACAAAAGCTGAAGTACCTTTTCTTTTAATTCTAGAAAGAAAAAAAGGTTAATACATTATCAATGTACTATAAAGAACAAAAAGTTCACCCTATTATCTTCCTTTACTAATGAAAGGAAATTAACTCTCAGCCAGGAACACTATATACTCCCTGTGCCAAACAACTAAGTTAAAGGATAACAAATATAAAAGTTGTTTATCCGTAGTTTTCTGTCCTAGGTCTAGGCATGTGGCAAACCCTCAATACATGCTTAGTGAATTAATGGAGATCTAAATAAGTGGACAGATATTCCATGTACATGAATAGGAAGACTCAATACTGTTAAGATGTCAGTTCTTCCCAATTTAAGCTATCCCAATGAAAACACAATCCCAATTAAAATCCCAGCAAGTTATTTTGTGGATTTCAACAAACTGATGCTAAAATTTATTTGGGGCCGGGCTCGGGTGGCTCAGCCTATAATCCCGCGCTTTGGGAGGTTGAGGTGAGAGGACTGCTTGAGCCCAGAAATTCAAAACCAGCCTGGGCAACACAGTGAGACCTCAACTTTACAAAAAAATTTTAAAAAGTAGCTGGGCATGGTGGTACATACCTATAGTCCCAGCTACTCAGGAAGCTGAAGAGCAGGGATCACTTGAGCCTAGGAGGTAGAGGCTGTGGTGAGCCATGATCACGCCACTGCACTTCAGCCTGGGCAACAGAGTGAAACCCTGACCCAAAATAAAATAAAATAAAATAAAAATAAAGTTTAGGCCAGGAATGGCGGCTCAGCCTGTAATCCCATGCCTTGGGAGGCTGAGGTGAGTGGATTGCCTGAGCCCGCGGGCTCAAGACCCGCCTGGGCAACTTGGCAAGACCTTGTCTCTACAATAAATCAAAAATTAGCGGGGCGTGGTAACGCACACCTATAGTTCCGGCTACTTGGAAGGCTGAGGCAGAAGGACTGCCTGAGCCCAGCAGGTCAACGCTGGGGTGGCTGTGAGCATGCATGCCACTGCATTCCAGCCTGGGCAACAGGGTGAGATGTCAACTCAATAATTAATTAATTAACTAAACTAATTAATTAACTAATTAAAGTAAGTTTATATGGGGAGGAAAAAGACCCAGAATAGTCAAAACAATGTTAAAGTGGAACAAAACTTCAAGACTTACTATAAGGCTCCAATAATCAAGACAGTGTGGTCTTGGCAGGACAGATAAATGGAACAGAATACAGAGCCCAGAAACAGACCCACATACATAAGTCAACTGATCTCTGAAAAAGAACAAAGGCATTTCAACCAAAAAAAGGGCAGTCTTCTGCACAAATGGTGCTGAAAAACTAAACATCCAACTACTAAAAGATAACATAGGAGAGAATATAGATGACCTTCGGTATCACAACTTTTTAAAATTTATTTTATTTTTTAGAGACAGGGTCTCACTCTGTTGCCCAGGCAGGATTGCAGCGACACAATCATAGCTCACTGCAACCTCAAACTCCTGGGCTCAAACAATCTTTTGCATTGTCCTCCTGAGTAGCTAGAACTACATGCACATGTCACCACACCCAGCTAATTTTTTTTTTTCTGTAGTGACAGGGTCTCACTATGTTGCCCAAGTTGGTCTCAGACTCCTGGCCTTAAGTGATCCTCCTACCTCAGTCCCCCAAAGTGCTGGGATTATAACATGAGCCACTGTGCCTAGCCTGACAATGATGTTTTATATACAAAAATAAAAGCATAACCCATGAAATAAATAATTGATAAGGTGGACTTCATTAAAATAAAAAACTTATGCTCTGCATAAGGCAATGTCAAGATAATTAGAAGATAAGTCACAGACTGGAAGAAAATATTTACAAATGATATATCTGATATCCAAAATATGCAAAGACGTTTTAAAACTCAACAATAAGAAAACAACCCAATTAAAAAAGACCTGAACAGATACCTCACCAGAGAAGATATACACATGACAAATATGTGTATATGAAAAGATGTGAAAAGATGTTCAACATCTTTCAGCATCAGGGAACATAATGAGGTGCCACACACACCAATCAGAATGGCCAAAATGTAAAACACTAACACCACTGGGATGTGAAGCAGCAGGAACTCTGATTCATTGCTGGTGGGAATGCAAAACGGTATAGCCATTTCAGAAGATAGTTTGGTAGCTTCTTACTACCAAACTAAATGAGTCATATATACTCTTCTCGTATGATCCAGCAATGGGTTGAAATCTTACATCCATACAAAAACCTGCACATGGATATCTATAGCAGCTTTTTTTTTTTTTAGTTGGAGTCTCACTCTGTCACCCAGGCTAGAGTGCAGTGGCATGCTCACGGCCACCGCAGCCTCGACCTGCTGGGCTCAGGTAATCCTTCTACCTCAGCCTTCCAAGTAGCTGGAACTACAGGCACGCACCACCACGCCTGGGTAATTTTTTGATTTATTGTAGAGATGAGGCCTCACCAAGTTGCCCAGGCTGGTCTCGAACCCATGGGCTCAAGCAATTCTCTCACCTCAGCCTCCCAAAGTGCTGGGATTATAGGCACGAGCCACCATGCTTGGCCAGCAGCTTTATTCATAATTGCAAAATGTGAAAAAACAACCAACACGTCCTTCGATAGGTGAATGAACAAGTAAATTCCATACAATGCAATACTATTCAGCAATAAACAGAAATGAGCTATCATGCCACAAGAAGAAATGGAGAAAACTTAAATGCATGTTGCTAAGTGAAAGAAGTCAATCCGAAAAGGTTATACACTGTATGATTACAACTATATGACATTCAGGAAAAGGTAAAACTATGAAAACAGTAAAAGGCTGGGGTTGCCAGGGATTTGTAGGATGGGATGTAGAGACGAATAAGTGGAGTACAGGGGATGTTTAGGGTAGTGAAACTATTCTGTATGATACTGTAATGGTGTATGCGTCATTACATATTTGGTAAAACCCAAAGAATATGCACCCAGAGTGATCCCATTTGTTAATAATAATGTATCAATATTGGCTCATCAATTGTAACAAATGCACCACACAAATGAGAGATGTTAATAATAGGGGGAACTGTCTGTGGGAGTTTGATGGAGTAAATGTGAACCCTCTTTGTTTTCTACTCAATTTTTCCATAAACCTAAAACTGTTCTAAAAAATAAAGTCTATTATCTTAAAAAAAAAAAAAAAAGTATCAGTAAACATCTTACCAGGTCTAATGAAGACATTTTCCACAGACAGCATTGCTGCTATTGGAAGTAGTAGATCTTCACAATCAAGAGAAGCAGCCTTTATTACTGCACATGTCAGATGTGGAGGGAGAGGAAACTCCACCATAGACAAACCTAGTCTGGTCACATGGCCACTCCTTCACACAAAGAAAAGATCTTAAGTCTTTCTACACTGGGAGAGTACAAATATAATGTTCACCATTCAGAATAAATCAGATGTAATTTAAATTACCTCAAGTTATCTCCTGCAATTCAGTTCAATATAAGAAAATAAAATAAAAATACTGTGGTCACTGATAAAAGGAACATAAAGATAAATTCTCTACTGTCAAAAGCCTCATACATCAAAAAAACTCACGACAAGGTAGAATAAAACAGTGTAACAAAAGATACTAACATGCTACAGAAGGATAGAAGATGTCCTTGAAGAAATGAAATAATAATTATCAAAACTCCCCTCATCATACAATCATGAAAACAAGGACTGAGACTCCCTTATCATTTTTATGGCACCCAGCATGATGCTTAGTACTGAAATGTTACTCAGATATTACTTGTGAAATAATACCAATATTTTATTAAACAAAACTGTTTTTATGGCATAGCTTTAAAGTCAGAATTGTGAAGAAAGACTGAAGACAAATTCTAATTTCAAGTAAAACAATCCATTCAATGTAAATACATCATTTTCCATTGATAAAGGGAGGTATTTAGAACGTTGTTTAATGAGATCATCTGGGATGGAGATACACACACACACACACACACACACACACACACACACACACACAAACACACATATGTACATTTTACCTGTCAATAGCATCACACTGGTAAAGTTGTTTAAGAGCTTCCAAAATAAGTCTCTCATTAGGTGGATCCAAATAGGGAAACCTGTGTGTTTAAGATATGAAAAAATAAATAAGATATGAATGAGAAGCCATTCCTTGAACATGGTAGAATTTCGCAGAGGTATGATAAAAGCCTGTAAAAGGCTTTAATTCTATTTTTTCAAGTCTTCCTCTTAAAAAAAAAAAATCTACAATTGTGATCAGCATTCAGCAAAGAGGAAATAATGTTTTCTGGATCACACTCCTCTATTTCAACAAGCAATTCTTTTTGACTCACGTTAGATGGAATACTCTGAACATTCCTCTTTACTTCCCTTAATCCTGCCCCATCCTTCACACACAATGGCAAGCCTACTGTCTTTGGCAGTTTACAAATTTTTTCTAAATATTTATGAAAAAGTGGAGAAACATTAATTGAAAGTGACTGGAAATTACACTGTTCAACAGTAACACAGGATGCTTTTTAGATAAAAGGGAAAGTATATTCAATTTTGCCATATGTGTGTCATATATGTAGGCATATATATGTACTTATTTTTTGCTGAACTACCTGAAAACAAGTTGCAAATACAATACCATTTCACATTCGAAATACTTCAACATGCATTTCCTGAAAATAAGAACATTCTCTTATCATCATAATGCTATTAATGAACATAATGAAATTAACAAAAAAGAAATAAATAAAACTGGCCTGGCCAGGCATGGTAGCTCAAGCCTGTAATCCTATAATTTGGGAGGCTGAGGTGAGGGGACTGCCTGAGTCCATGGGTTTGAGAACAGTCTGGGCAACTTGGGAGACCTCATCTCTACAATGAATCAGAAAATTAGCCAGGTGTGGTAGTATGCACCTGTAGTTCCAGCTACTTGGAAGGCTGAAGTGGGAGGATCGCCTGAGCCCACCAGGTCAATGCTGGGGTGGCCATGAGCGTGCCACTAACTCCAGTCTAGCCAACAGAGTGAGACTCCAACCCCCCAAAAAACAAAAAATAAACAAACAAACAAAAAAAACTTGCCAAGCATGGCAGATCACGCCTGTAAACCCCAGCAATTTGGGAGGCTGAGGTGGAAGGATTGCTTGAATTCAGGAGTTCACAACCAGTCTATGCAACACAGCAAGACCTCGACTTTATAAAAAAACAAAATAGTAGCCAGGTATAGTGATGTGCACATGTAGACCCAGCTATTTGGGAGGCTGAGCCCAGGAGGTCAAGGCTATGATGAGTTGTGATTGTGCCTCTGCACTCTAGCCTGGGCAACAGAGTGAGACCCCATCTCAAATAAATAAATGTATTTAATTAAATAAGCAAAATATTAATAATATTCACAAAAGATAGCATAATCAAGCATGAATATATACTTTTCAAAAATAGGAACAATAGCTGGGCATGGTGGCTCATGCCTATAATCCCAGTACTTTGGGAAGCCGAGGCGGGAGGACTGCTTGAACCCAAGGAATTCAAGACAAGCCTGGGCTACAGAGTGAGACCTTGTCTCTACAAAAAATAAAACATTTAGCTGGGTATGGTGGTGGGCACCTGTAGTCCCAGCTTAGGAGGACTGCCTAAGCCAAGGAGGCTGAAGCTGCACTCCAGCCTGGGTGACAGAGTGAGACCCAACTCAAAAAAACAAAAAAATCTTGAGGTGAAAAATCATCTACGCCAATTTCTCACATTGAAAAAGGGTCAGTAAAGGACAAAAGAGCAAATAACTAAACAAATGTCTATTCCTGAATTGACATCTCTATTAAAAACAAACAAAAGTCTCTTACGCTGTTCTACTGTTACCTTTCCTACAACTTGTACCAATAGGTCCTGGTAGCTTCTAGAGCAAGAATTGGCAGACATTTTCTGTAAAGGGCTAGACAGTAAATAATTTAGGTTTGCAGGCCATATGTTCTCTGTTACAATTACTCAACTCTGCTGTTATAGTGAAAATAGCCATACATAAACAAATGAGTATGGCTGTATTCTAATAATGTTTTATATACAAAAATAGTCAGTGAGATTGACCGTAGTTTGCCACCCTTGTGCTAGAGCAATACTAGTCAACTTTCTCTTCTATATAATAACTTCTTTTTGTAAAATATTACCATTTGTAAAAACTGAAATTATTTTTCTCCCTTGTTTCCATCAATTACCAATTCTGTCAAACACTCTTTATAAATTATTTGGTTTCTTTCTTTCTTTTTTATTTTTTTGAGTCACTCTGTCACCTAGGCTAGAGTGCAATGGCATGCTCACCACCACCACAGCCTCGACCTGCTGGGCTCAGGCGATCCTTCCGCCTCAGCCTTCCAAGTAGCTGAATCTACAGACATTTTTGATTCATTGTAGAGACAAGGTCTCACCAAGTTATCCAGGCTGGTCTCGAACCTCTGGGCTCAGGCAATCCTCTCGCCTCAGCCTCCCAAAGTGCTGGGAATACAGGTGTGAGCCACCACGTCAGGCAATTATTTGGTTTCTAAGAGACCCACCATGCCTAATTAGCATCCTCCAGAAACACTCTAGTTGGCCAAACTTCATAAAACTTGACTAAATCTAAAATTGAACTCCAATGTTGAGTGGCCAACATACAACAGGAATGCCATAAACCTTGTCATCTAGACATTACAGTTGATTAATAAAATCAAAGTCTATGCCAGTAGATTTTTTTATTTTTTTATTTTATTTTATTTTGATTCAGAGTCTCATGCTGTCGCCCAGGCTGGAGTGCAGTGGCATGCTCACGGCCTCCACAGCCTTGACCTGCAGGGCTCAGGCGATCCTTCCACCTCAGCCTGCCAAGTAGCTGGAACTACAGGCACATGCCACCATGCCAGCTAATTTTTTTTATTTTTATTTTTTTTGAGTTGGAGTCTCACTCTGTCGCCCAGACTGGAGTGCAGTGGCCGCTGCCGACCACCGCAGCCTCGACCTGCTGGGCTCCGGCGATCCTTCCGCCTCAGCTTTCCAAGTAGCTGGAACTACAGGTGCGCACTACCACACCCGGCTAATTTTTTTGATTTATTGTAGAGATAAGGTCTCATCAAGTTGCCCAGGCAGGTCTCGAACCACGGGCTCAGGCAATCCACTCACCTCAGCCTCCCAAGGCGCGGGATTACAGGCTGAGCCACGGAGCCCAGCTTAATTTTTTAAAAAAATTTATTGTAGAGATGAAGTCTCGCTAAGTTGCCTAGGCTGGTCTCAAACCTGCAGGTTCAGGCAATCCTCTCATCTCGGCCTCCTAAAGTGTTGGGATTTTAAGCGCGAGCTACCGTGCCAGGCCTTGCCCTTTTTACTAAATGAAAAAAAATCAAAACATTTGCTTTTCTCACAATTTTATGGTAACCTATTCTGTATAATTTCTTACAGATGACCCACAATGGCTCTGACAGTAAATCTGCAAGTTCTTTTAGTTCCATGGAAGTAATTTCTAAATGCTCAAGACAAACTCATTTATGGTAGTTGGATTATCTCTCATTATTTCCTAATCCATCTTAGTCATCAATTCCCTTTTATTCAGATTTGTTCTTGCCTTTCCAGTTTCAAAATAATTCTTCTTGATGAAAGAAAAAGCAAAATAACTATCGCAAAGTTCCATTTTTTCTGTCATCTATGAACACTATGCCATCGATCCCAAACACTAGGTCTACCTCTTCTTATTCTAGATACAACTTAAGAGGGAAGTCTTTTCTTTTTTGTCTCTAGCATTTTGGGGAATTTTAGTTTACTCTAGGTTTTAAGACTTAAGATGGAAAAATATTTCAGTGCTGGTGAAATTATTTTTCTAATATATATATTTATTCTTGGTTAGATGCTGCTCTGCTATCCTTCGTGAATATACTAGGAATTAACGTCAAGCTTACAGGGCAGCAGTGTCCAGAATCTGCCCTTTTTCCTAAATGAAAAAATTAATGCATTAATTTAAAATCTAGGTTCACCTGAAAGTTTTGTTTGGCTATTTGAATTTCCTTAAATGGGTCCTTCCTTCTTTCTCATTAGTATCATTTATGATTACAGTTAGAACTTCACTTATTACATACTTTCCTCTTTCTAGGATCTACATATTCTCATTTAGAAAAATCTTAAGTCTTATGATAATAACTATCCAAAACATTCTGTAACTGACTTTCCAAGAGTATACAATATGTATTTGGATCCATCTAGTAATCACTTATTATTATGAACTTAAAGAATGTATGGTCACCTTCGCCCAAGTTCCCGACACTTTTACATTCCCAGCCAATCAAGGCCAAAATAAAGAACAAGACAGTACTTTCCTTCATTACTTCCTCTATCAAGTATGATATGAAATGTCAAGCCCCTACAACATTCTGTACTGCATCAATAAATTATACAGTTTAACATTTGACTAATTTAACAGTTGTTCTGTTCTTCACTTCATTTTTTTTCCCAACCCCTAGTCTTTACTTCACATTTCTGAACCTTGTTTCCCCAATATATAAAAAGCAAAAAAACCTAGAGCATTACTCTATCCTTCATGATACATAGTACAGTGCTAGCCACACACACACACACACACACACACACACACACACAAAAGCTACAAAGAAACACTTTCAGACTGCAGTTAGGGTCATTATACACCCTTCATTACAATAAACAATGGTCATTAAGCGATCCAAATAAACATCAGTACAAACCACCTCCCTCATTAAGCCATTAAAACATGAGCAAGAGATCAAATCCCAGTAAAGCAATGCAAGGAAGTCTTTTTATTTTGGTGTATCTGAAAAGCAACCAACATGAAAACCTACCTTGAAAATAGGTTAGCCTCAATCTCAAAGATGTATGCATCAAATACCACAAAAGAATTTTTGAGGGGGCTCACTAGAAGCTCAAACCTCACCTTCACACAATTTACTTATGTAGCAAATTCTCGCATGTACACTATAACTCTAAAATAAATTTAAAAAAAAAAAGAATTTTTGAGGAATAACCTTCCTCCACCATAATAAATTTTTCTTTGGTTCAAGTTATCCACATACCGTATGACATCGTGTATGGCAAGGCACTTTAAGGTCAGAACTACAGACGTCAAACTAGTTCTCTTAATTTCAGGGATCACATGGTCAGGCATACACTGGTTCCAAAAATCTTTACTATAGATCCGAAAACATTTTCCTGAGGAAGTCCTGCCAGCTCGGCCACTTCGCTGTAAAGCTTCACTCCTACAGAAAGAAAAACACAAAGAGTTCCCAAAATGTTTTGTGGGCTTCTTGAGTAATTTACTTCCTATCCCCAAATCAGCTAGCAATGATCTAATCAACTTTTTTTTGAACAAAAGACTTGACATAGAGACTTACTTTGAAATTGGAACCACCTCCAGGATATCCAACCCTAGTCTGGGGTTGTGATTTAACTGCTTCACAAAGCCACCATCTACCACATATCTAAAGAGAATGAAAATAAGTTAAGTTTCTGGAAAATAAGGGTAGACTTGTTAACTTTTAACCACTATGAGTTCTCCTTTTCTAGCAAATTAACAAGTACACAACACCTTTCATGTTAAGTATAAAACTTGAAAGTCAAGAAATTGGAAATCTCATACATTGTTAGTGGGAATGGAAAATGGTTCAGCTGATGTGGAAAATGGTTCGGTAGTTCCTCAAAAAGTTAAACACAAAATTACCGTATGACCCAGCAATTCCATTCCTGGAACTGAAAACAAGTACTCAAACAAATACTCAAATGAATACAAATGTTCATAGCAGCACTATTAGTAGTAGCCAAAAGGAAAAAAGACAACTTAAATGAGTATTAACCATTCAATAATGGATGACTAGATGAACAACTTGTGGTATATATACAATGGAATATTATTCAGCCATAAAAAAGGATTAAGTATTGATACATGCTGAAATGTGAATAAACCTAAAAAGCATTACGCTGCCAGGCGCAATGGCTCAAGCCTGTAATCCCAGCACTTTGGGAGGCCGAAGTCAGGGGATTACCTGAGTTCAGGGGTTCGAGACCAGCCTGAGCAACATGGCAAGACCTCGTCTCTACAAAAAATCAAAAAATCAGCTGGGCATGGTGGTACATGCCTGTGGTTCCAGCTCCTTGGAAGGCTGAGGTGGAAGGATCGCCTGAACCCAGCAGGTGGAGGCTATGGTAGCCGTGAGTGTGCCACTGCACTCCACCCACTTTTGAGTGGGACTACAACTCAAAAAGAAAAAAAATTACGCTAAGTAAAAGAAACCAGACGCAAAAAGTCACATATTATATAATTCCATTTATATAAAATATCCAGAATAGAAAATACACAGAAACAGAAAGTAGGACTGGTTGGTGGTTGACAGGGGCTGAGGTGGAGAGGGGAATGAGAAGTGCCTGCTTAATGAGTATGGAGTTTTATTTTGGGGTGATAAAATACTTACAGACTAGACAGAGACAGTAAATGTACTAAATGCTACTTAATTGTTCACTTCTAAATGTAATTTTGTTATATGAATCTTACCTTAATAAAAAAATTAAAAACCTTGAGAGTCAGTTTTAGGCCATTTTAACAGGTTCAGAATCTAATTCCAACGAGCCCTTAACATAACTTTAAAGCCAAATAAAGGGCAAACAAGTCAGATACAGAACTAAGTTAGGAATAGTAGGAAGTCTATCATTCACAGAAGACAGCATTCTGAAACATGCTATGTAATGGCTTTTGCCTGTGCTGGAAACAGAAAAATTATAGAGGGCAATTTATTCAGCAGAACTGCTCCCCTAATCCTTTAGTGAAGCCATTATTTTTAAGTAAAGGAGAAAAGCAGAGGGAATCAGACTTCCTGTCAGACCTGAGCAATTATTTTACCCAGAATATGTACATATAGGATCACTAGGATGCAGGCCCAGCCTTCCTGTGGCAGACAGACAGACTTAAAAAGACATCAAATATGCTAGGTAAAAGATAAACATCCCCAAGGGATGTGGTTCAACAGTTTAAAATAATTTCACATTAGCTATCAGTCCTGACTTAAAATATCCAAGTGTTTCTCTATTAAATGTACTCACAAATGTGATGGCATCATTAATTATATCCAAAAAAGATAAGGGACCAGCCTCATAGTTCATTTTCACAAAATGATAAAAAGTGGGAGATGCCGGGCTCGGTGGCTCAGCCTGTAATCCCGCGCCTTGGGAGGCTGAGGTGAGTGGATCGCCTGAGCCCACGGGTTCAAGACCCGCCTGGGCAGGCGAAACCTCATCTCTACAATAAACCAAAAAAAAAAAAAAAATCAGCCGGGCGTGGTAGCGCACGCCTGTAGTTCCGGCTACTCGGAAGGCTGAGGCGGAAGGATTGCCGGAGCCCAGCAGGTCGAGGCTGCGGTGGCCGGGAGTGGCCACTGCACTCCAGTCTGGGCGACGGAGTGAGACTCCAACTCAAAAAAAAAAAAAAGTGGGAGATAAAACATCCAT
>CAUYQG010064173.1:0-20649 GCA_963574415.1 Tarsius wallacei | reverse complement strand
TCCACTCACCTCGGCCTCCCAAAGCGCTGGGATTACAGGCTGAGCCATAGAAAGAAAACATGAAAGAATGTCTATTAGCCAGGTTCGGTGGCTCAGCCTGTAATCCCAGCGCTTTGGGAGGCTGAGGTGAGTGGATTGCCTGAGACCGCGGGTTCGAGGCCTGCCTGGCCAACTTGGCGAGACCTCATCTCTACAACAAATCAAAAATTAGCGGGGCGTGGTAGCGCACACCTGTAGTTCCAGCTACTTGGAAGGCTGAGGCGGAAGGATCACCGGAGCCCAGCAGGTCAAGGCTGCGGTGGCCGGGAGCGGTCACTGCACTCCAGTCTGGGTGACAGAGTGAGACTCCAACTCAAAAAAAAAAAAAAAGAAAGAATGTCTATTTACCAGAGTTATCTCAGAATAAAGCTAAAAACTGACTGACTATATCCAGCTGGAATCAGAGGTGGTTTATTATTCAACAAAACATACAACTCTTTGCTGACTAAATACTGTGTGCCCTGGCCTTTCATGTTTGCCAGGTGGGTGTTATCTAGCATTAAATTTTAAGGTAGGTTCTTGAAATACATTACATGTGGCTGGCCTCAGTGGCTCAGCCTGTAATCCCAGCACTTTGGGAGGCCAAGGCGAGTGAATTGCCTCAACCCGCGAGTTCAAGACCAGTCCGGGCAACTTGGTGAGACCTTGTCTCTACAATAAAATAAAAAATAGGTGGGTGAGGTAGCACATGTTTGTAGTTCTGATTACTCAGAAGGCTGAGGCAGAAGGATCGCTGGAGCCCAGAAGGTCGATGCTAGAGTGACCGTGAGCGTGCGTGCCACTACACTCCAGCCTGGGCGAAGGAGCAAGACTCCAACTCAAAAAAAAAAATGCACTACATGCTGCTAAAAGACCTTTTTTCTCTTTTTAACAGTTTTACAGGGACAAACAGTTGATAGCAATCTCAGGAAAGGCCTAAACCTTTAAAAACAGACTCATTTCCAATTAAGCTGGCTACTAGCATTTAAAAACAAGAACAGTCTATGAAGTCCCTTAGCTGCCAGAGGATGATTCCTTTTTTTTTTGAGTCAGAGTCTCACTCTGTCACCCAGACTGGAGTGCAGTGGCCGCTCCCGGCCACCGCAGCCTCCACCTGCTGGGTTCCGGCGATCCTTCCACCTCAGCCTTCCGAGTAGCTGGAACTACAGGCGTGCGCTACCATGCCCGGCTAATTTTTGATTTATTGTAGAGATGAGGTCTCGCCAAGTGGGCCAGGCGGGTCTCAAACCCTTGGGCTCAGGCAATCCACTTACCTCAGCCTCCCCAAGCGAGGGATTACAGACTGAGCCACCAAGCCCAGCTCCTTTTTTTTTTTTTAACACATGACTGTAAAATTATATTCTCCAAAGTTAGCTTCCAATTTCACTGGGTCAATGAAAGGCAAAGCCACATATAAATGAAGCTTCTATATTTCCATAGGTTGATTAGCATAGACTTCCCCTCGGAATCCATGAAAGAGAACACAAGCTAAGAAAGGGAGAGGACGGAGTTAGGGAAAGAGTCCGGGATAACTGATAGCATTTCATATACACAGCAGGCACCTTTGCACATTTCTGACAACAGAAAGAGATTTTAATAATGCAGACAGGTCAGGAGAAATAAGACATTAGGCAAGGCAGGCTTACATATGAGGATGGTATAGACATAAGATGAAACTGGCAAACGATCTACCTCATACAGCATTAGGTGTTCTGGTCAAAGTGTGCTGCTTGTGGAGGGAGCTCCAGTCGGCTGTGACACTGCCAGTCATCGCCCTGCCTCTTACATGCCTCGGTTTGCCCTCAGGGTGCTGAGAGCACCCAAGGGGCCCTGGGGCATGGGGTGACCAGCCCTTATGCATGCCCCCCGGGCAGGACATTTCTCAGAAGCACTGGGACCCCTTTTCAGCCTCCTGGTGATCTGCCTCTTAGACCCTTTCCAATCCTCTAATCACCATTTCTGGGCTTTTGCACGGATTCGGGTCTGCTGAGCCTCTGATCAAGCCTGGGGCCTTCTGGAGCCCCAGAGTCTGACTAGAATGGAGAGTTCCCTATGAGGCCCCTACACGTCAAGGAAATTAATCCCCAATACCTTTGCAAGTCCCTCAGTCACCTAAGGGAATCTGATTGCACAGACTGAAGGGAAGAGTGCCTCCTATCTTTGACCCAGACAGGAATCTGAGTTCACAAGGGTGGAATTCTCTATTCTCCTGGGGTTTTTCACCACCTACATAAATACTACACAAAGGGATATAGCAACGCTCAGGAAAATGCAAAACAACATAAGAAGAATACATACCAATTAAGTTTTTAAATTACAGCATGTCCCAATAAACAAAGTATAATAAACCAGCCGGCTTTCCCAGCAAATTCAAATACAAGCAAAAGGATATCCCAACAGAAGCACTAACAGGTCTAGTTCGGTGTTTCTCTGATTCCTACAAGTGGCCACAGAGGGCCCAAGTGAGAAATCTTCCCTCACCCCTCCCAGCATATGTTTCAGTTGACTCACCAAAAAGGGCATCCACTTTACAAGATCAGGTACCAGGTGAGGCCCCTTTCTTACCAGTTCATCAAGGGCTTGTCCTGGGCAGCAGGTTCCTTCCCAGAGAGTCCCTGGAGCACAAGTTGGCTCCAGAGGCTGCCACGGGCATCTCTATCAGAAGATCCATCGACCAAGGTCCTACCATGGTCACCAGAATGTTATAGTTCAAGTACAGCTCTGCTGCTAACTCTCAACACCAAAAAATCGAGAGACAGAAAAGTGGTAGAAGGAAGTTTATTTCTGAATTTGAGTCCTGGGAGCAAAGCTGGGCTCCTGGCCTTCCTAAAATGGTTCTGCTCCCCCTGCAGGTTTTATAGTCCATTTTATAAGTTCTGGGCCATTGGTACCCACACCTTGACTGTGACTAGCAGAGCACTGTAGAGAACTTAAGTTACAGCCATGTATTGTCAATTTGTCAATAATGACATTTATGATCCGCATTTCCTGGTGTCAGTTATGAGAGATATCTCATAGCTTTTTATCAGTAACACCAGCAGAGGTGTTAGTCAAGCTTGCCACAGAGTAGAGGGAGTTAACAAGGCCTAAGACATCATTTATTAACATGTTGTTATAAACGAAAGTTGTACAAATCACAAGACCTACAATTACTTTGATATTATTTTATTCAAACCTATGACTACTAAGAAAAAGGGAATAAAGGGGATTTATTTCTCTCAGTTAATTGGGCACAACCTGCAGGGAAGTTATGGATTCTTTGAAGTTATTTACTGGGAGCGCATAGGAGATAAGGGGAAGGGCTCCTTTTGTCAACTCTCAGGAATGTGGGCACTTGCAAGCCCGCTCAAATACTTGCCATACCTTTCTCTAGAGGTTGTGGCAATATGAACAGACAGTGGTGGGTCTCTGTAACAGTTTCATGATTCCTTTCAATCTGGAGGGTAAAAACAGAAGTCCCGGGTGCAATTCTTCATATTCCCATTAAAAACTAAGCCAGAATTTGGCAGCCTCAGCTATTTAATTTCTTTTCTCCCATTTGATTTCTTTTCTTGTTGTTAACACTCTTTTCATTCCTCTCTTCCTTCCACTTTCCCTGATCCTTTTTCTCCTCATCAATTATTCCCATTCTGCCCATTTTTTTTTCTTTGCCATTTTTCAAATTTAGATTTGGAGGATATATGTTAGTGATTTAAGATGATACTTCCACGATATTAAAGAAGAGCCGGGAGTGGTGTGCACCTTGTAATACCAACTACTTTGGAATAGGAGGATTGCTTGACTCCAGGAGTTTGAGGCCAGCCTGGGCAACATGGTGAGACCACCATCTCTTAAAGAAAAAAAAAGCATCAAATAAATCAATAAGGAGCTGGGCTTAGTGGCTCATTCTGTAATCCCAGTGTTTTGGGAGGTTGAGGTGAGTAGATTGCCTGAGCCCGCGGGTTTGAGACCCACACGGGTAACTTGGTGAGACTTCGTCTCTATAATAAATCAAAAATTAGCCAGGCATGGTAGCATGCACCTGTAGTTCTCGCTACTTGGAAGGCTGAGGCGGAAGGATCATCTGAGCCTAGCAGGTCAAGGCTGCAGTGGCCAGGAGCGTGCCACTGCACTCCAGTCTGGGCGACAGAGTAAGACTCCAACTCAAAAATAATAGAAATCAATAAGGACACCCTGATGTGGCAAAGACTTACTCTTTTTGGCCTTTAGACTTCAACCCTATTCCATATCATGGTAGACATCACTAATCAGTCACACCCTTGATATCTACTGAACCCTGAGGCTACCTCAGCATCATTCTCAACACAGTTCTCCAGGACATTCTAATGGAAGCCTATTTCACCAACCCATTAAATAAATACTTATTGAGCATCTGATATTGGTCAGGCATCCATTTGGAGTAGCCAGTGTCAAATTTACTGTCATTTTAAAAGCCTAGAAGCCAGAACAATCCCTCAGAGCCATTCCTCCCTTTTCATCTATCTTAGAACTAAGTTCTACAAGGACTGAGTTGTTGGACCAACCAACTTCCCCTCCCCATCTTCCTTCAGCCTTCCTAATGACATCAGCCAAATATGAAAAGTGCCTCTTGCATTCTCCTTCAGCTGAAAACAGTTGACACTTTTCTCTTATGTCATTATTTCTCAGTCCCTACATTTCTCTGTCATGTGACTTCCTCTTTGAGAAAGATTTGAACAACAGAAGTGATTGAGCTACATGCATTCAGTCTCTCTGGGTTAACTGCTGGCAGATTTGGGTCACATAATATTTAGGGAATACTTATACTTGAAAATTATTCATTGTTTACTGAAAATTCAATTTTTTTTTTTTTTGAGTTGGAGTCCCACTCGATCACCCAGACTGGAGTGCAGTGGCCGCTCCCGGCCACCGCAGCCTCGACCTGCTGGGGTCCGGCGATCCTTCCGCCTCAGCCTTCCGAGTAGCCGGAATTACAGGCACGCACTACCACGCCCGGCTAATTTTTTTGATTTATTGTAGAGATGAAGTTTCGGCTGCCCAGGCGGGTCTCGAACCCGCGGGCTCAGGCAATCCACTCACCTCAGCCTCCCAAGGCGCGGGATTACAGGCTGAGCCACCGAGCCCGGCTGAAAATTCAATTTTTTAAACAATTTAGATTCAGGAGGTACACGTACGGATTTGTTACTTGGGTCTATTGTGCAATACTGGGGTTTGAGCTCACCCAAATAGTGAACATAGTATCCAATAGGTAGTTTTCTTAATGCTTGCCTCTCTTCCTCCTCTCCTGCTTTGGAATCCCCAGTGGTGTATTGTTCCCATGTTTATGTCCATGTGTACTCTCTGTTTAGCTCTTACTTATGAGTGAGAAAAATGCAGTATTTGATTTTCTGTTTCTGCATTAATTTGCTTAAGAAAATGTCCTCCAGCTGCATTCATGATATTGTGGAGGACATACTTTCATTTGTAAAATTGAAATTTAATTGAGCATCCTATATTTTACCTGGAGACCCTAAACATGAATGACCTCGAGGGGACTCTGGTTCTTCCCATCGCTTCTGGACTCCGCTAAGGCATCTAGCCATTACCTGTGGCATCTGGCTTCTCCAGGGGCTGGCCAGCAGCACTGCACAACCCAGAAGTGCAGAGGACTTAATTCCATATGGCTATGAACATTGATGATAAGAGGCAGGAGGAATCCGACAGACAATTCCCTCTTTCTTTCTCCCTCAGTGGACTTTCCTGAGCCCTGGTGGTTACATGTGCTCTGTTTGGATACAATTGTATGATTAACAACTGCCTGTGCTTTTGACTGAGCTGTGACCAGCTCAGTATTACTCCCCTTTAGGCTTGCTTCTTCTCCTCCTTTACTTTATCTCCCTTACTCCTCCACATTTGCTGTCCTGAGATTTCAGCTTTCAATAAAACATTAATTAATGTAAAGCATTACATCATATAATAATGTTCCTCTTATATGCTCCAGTAACACCCCTTGCATTTGTTACTCTGTATTTCAATATCATGGTATTTGCAGGTGGGGTTTTTGGGAGGAAATTAGGTTTGGATGAGGTCATAAGGGTAGGCCTCCATCATAGCATTAGTGTCCTTACAAAAAGAGGAAGAGAGAGCAGCACACATGAGCTCGCCCCCTCCCCTCCCCCCCTCCTCTCTCTCTCCCTCTCTCCTTCTCTCCCTGTCTCTGCCATGTGAGAACATATGGAGAAGGCAGCCATCTGTAAGTCAGAAAGAGGACCATTAGGAACTGAATGTGCTAGCTCATTGAACTTGGACTTCCCAGTCTCCAGATCTATAAGAAATAAATGTTTAAGCCAAAACAAACAAACAAAAAAACAATGGACTTTTTGCTTGAATCTTTCCCTAGTAAACATAAGCTCCTTAAAGACAGGGACTACATTTTTGGTTCATCATTCTATTCCTGGTGTATAGCACAGGGTTTTGGTATGAAGATGTTCAATCAATATTTGCTTATATTGAATGAATAAACAAATGAAAAAGGCAAAAAAATCTGACAATATTTCTTAAACATTTCCTTGGAAAGACAGGCCATGACTGGTTGAGAATGAACACTCAAGCCCAAGTAACATTATCATAAAATTTTTGTTTCAATGTACTTCAGCATTTTAAAGCATTTGCTCTGCCTCTAGCTTGTGCTATTTGTATTTCTTTCTTTTTTTTTTTTTTAATTTGGAGTCTCACTCTGTCGCCCAGGCTGCAGTGCAGTGGCACACTCATGGCCACCACAACCTCTCAGGAGATCCTTCCGTCTCAGCCTTCCAAGTAGCTGGAACTACAGGCGTGCACCACCATGTCCAGCTAATTTTTTTGATCTATTGTAGAGATGAGGTCTTGCTGAGTTTCCCGGGCTAGTCTCGAACCCATTGGTTCAGGTAATCCTCTCACCTCAACCTCCCAAAGTGCTAGGATTATAGGCGTGAGTCACCAGGCCTGGCCTGTATTTCTTATTGTAAAATTCATTTTCTGGTCTGAAACTTTATTCTTGGTGAATTTGGGATGGCATAAACCTGGTGTCTTATGTAGTAAATAATAATAAAGCCCAGAGGGAGTGTTCCTATGTGCCAAAAGCTTTTGTCTCATTTACATCTGAGCTGGTCTTCAAGGCTCTGGCCCTGCGGGACTGAACCCATAGCCAGGTCCATACTCCTCTGGCTCCTCATCCTTGCCAGTTATCTACACTTAGTAAGGCTGGTCTAAAGGTACCCGGTCTCACCTTTCTCCCTCTTCCTAATCTTCCTACATAGGTGTATAAGCAGGGTGGAGCAGAGGTTGAGAAGGAAGAAGGGACTATCACAGAACCTGGTTTTCCCCAATTGTAGTAACACTTGTAACTTCATAACAATCAGAAGGAAGACTGAACAGGGGAAGACTAGGAAAGAGGAACAGGTTAGTATAATGCAAATACAACAGAAAATATGTTTATTAGAGAGACAAATTGGAGCTTTGTTAAATAAGAACTAGGGTCCTAGCTCTAGGTGTTTTCCAGCCTGGGTAGGTCTTTCTGTTCCTCTTTTCTTCTGATCCTCTCTTAAAGCTAGATTTTTGGGTTTTTTTGTTTGTTTGTTTTTGAGTCAGAGTCTCACTCTGTCGCCCAGACTGGAGTGCAGTGGCCGCTCCCGGCCACCACAGCCTCGACCTGCTGGGTTCCGGCGAGCCTTCCGCCTCAGCCTTCCAATAGCTGGAACTACAGGCACGCGCTACCATGCCCGGCTGATTTTTTGATTTATTGTGGAGATGAGGTCTCGCCAAGTTGCCCAGGCGGGTCTCAAACCCGCGGGCTCAGGCAATCCACTCACCTCAGCCTCCCCAAGCGAGGGATTACAGGCTGAGCCACCGAGCCCGGCTAAAAGCTAGATTTTTAAATTTTACCTTGAGAAATGAGGGCACCACAGGACAGAAAAAAATAGAATGCAACTAAGAATCTGGAGACTTGGATTCTATTCCTCATTTTGTCACTAAATTAACGGTGGCTTTACACGAGTAACTTCCCCTTTCCGAGTCTTTGTTTTCCCATCTGTAAAATAAGGTTTGTTGAGGTCCTTTCCAGCATCTATATGATGCAAGGTCCATAATTCTGCCATGACAAAAACCTCCTTCAGCTAAAAACTACAGCTGTGATGTTTTCCAAAAGATAGAAAGAAAAAAAAAAGAAAAAAAGAAAGAAACTTAAGAATGTTCAGTTGCATCTAGATCATGGCATACACATTTTCCCATATGTTGTTTCTGCTGATACTTGATGACTTGCTTCCTTGTGTGGTTTGTATTTTATGAGTTTTGAGCTCCTTTGAGGGTTGTTTGCTGTGGGAGACTGGCTTGCCCTGGTTTGTAGAGCTGTCCCTCCAAGATGGTTTAAGCTGTGCCTCTACTGAGACCATATACTGTACTCAGACTGAACCAGTATTTATGGAAATTTCTCAGTTTGCAGTCAATGTGAACAAAGACCTCACACTTAGGTAGACATAGGTCTTCTTGACTCCCAAAAAAGTTCCTGCACCCCCTTGAACATTGTGCATACGACCAGTGGCCTGGACTGTGATGTCCCTCCCCATGGCCCAAAACACAGCCCTTGAAGTCCCAGGACCCTGCTGTCAGGTCTCTATCTGGCTCAGCAAGCTCCTGAGCCACAGGGCTTCAGCTCCCCTTTGCCACTCTGGTTTTTTGTTTTTTGGTTTTTTTTGTGCTCTCCTTTTGGCACTCAAATATTTTCCTTTCTTGGTTTTGAACTTGAATCTGTGTATTTGGAGAAATGTATCTGTACCTGAGAGTGTGGATGGCAGGAGTTCCATGTGTCAGCTCAAATGTGGCAGGATTTTATAGAGAGAGTCGGGACACCAAAGCCAGGAAGCAGTTTTACTCGTACTGCCACCGACTGGCTCAGTGGATTCACATCCAAAGGCTGAGCCCCGAGCGCATTTGGGCATTGCCTTTTATACATTTTTAGCTTCTTTGTTCCCCTGATAAGGCTTGCATATTAGTAACATACAGGCTAATTGGGTATTTCACAGCTCAAGTCTACAGCAGAGTTACACATGCACACTACAGATTGGGGCTACATTCCTTTCTAATATGAATCTTCCAAGAAAGTTCTTATCTTCTGGTGCTAGCAGAACTCTTTCATTATTCTGGGAAGGCTTTTATCTTACTGTGCTAAGGGAGCCCCTGCTCTGTCTTGGGAAGGCCTTCATTTTATTAGGCTTAGGGAAAGGGCTCCCTGCCGCACAGCCAGGCAAGTTCTCTTTTGCTATGGTTGTTTTACTATTGTTAACTTTTTCATAGATATAGCAGGTGATTACACGTGTATTGTGGTATCAGGGCTTTGAGAAACAAACTTTCCTGCTATCACACCCTTCCCTGTAATAAAAGAATACTAAAGTCTGAAACTTCAGTGTTACCTTTTTGCAGAGGTAACAATTTTCTTTCCATAGGGAGAGCTCAGGCTTCAGGTGTGATCTGTCTTCCCTCTCCCTGCACCCCCAGGAAGAAGATGAAGAACTGTTATTCTCACCTTCTGATGAGGACAGAAATTTTTCTGAGAGCAGGGAGAGGGCAAGAGAGCAGCTGGTTACTGCATATGTGAAGCAGAGACAGGCAAGGAAAGATGAAGAAAGCTGAGGTCCCGAGGTGGAGTAAGGTTGGAAGTCCAAAAGGGTCAACTGAGGCAAGGTGGGCCGGTGCCACAGCAGTAATGCAAGATTGTAACCAAGTAAGAAAGTAGAAAGAAGTGAAGTTTATTATTCACCTTTCAAAGACTGGAAAGGGGGCCGACAACGCAGAGGCAAGTGTGGCCTCCAGTGGCCAAGGGTTAGGTATATTTAAGAGCCTTTGGAGAAGTGGGGGTTGGGCCCAGAGGGGTCTAGATCAAAGGAATGTCCAGGGCTCTCTATAGCAGTCACAGGAATCACGTTTCTTGACATTGCCAGGCACCAGCAGTCTGTGTCCTTGCGGTGGTGGGCTGGGGGTAGTCACAGTTGGGTGATAACAACAAGTACATAAACATGACTCCCCTTGATATAGGAGGTCATCACTGGCAACTGATAACAAAGTATCAATGCAAGCAGCTAAAAGTCAAACTGTTAGCAAGCTGGACTTGCTCAAGGGACTTTGTATAATTACTTGCTTCTAAACTAAAACATTCCTCTCACTAGTGATTAAGAAGGGGCATGGGATGTGAACGTGTAAGCTGTGCAGTTTAAAATGGCTATGTGAATTGTGCTGTTAGAATGGCTACTTAAAACTAAATATATTCTAAAGTATGTTCTACACTTCAGAGGTTCCCTCCTTTCAAAGCCTAACTTCACTGGCAGTAATCTTAACATGAACCAGATCTCCTCCCTGCTTCTCCTTTCCTTTCATGGTGTGTGTGATAATATGAAGAAATTATTTGTGAAGAGAAAGGGTTATGGTCAGAACACAAAGAGTCAGGAGAGCCCATTGTGAAACCTATGCCGGGTTGGATGCAGTGAAAAACTTATGGTCTCTTTTTGTCAACACTGAAAGGAATTTCAAACTGGCCAGTGAAGTTTTTAAAACAGAGTTTATTAGTAAACGAAAGGGAGAAAAAGAAAATTATGCCAGAAAGACAGCTGGCACAGGCAAGTTTCTTGAAAGAAAGACTTGACTAAAAGCTAGATATATTTTCACAATAATTGATATGCTAAAGAGGGTGGGCTACAGATAGCTACAGTGGAGAAATTGCCACGTCTTCACCTCTGAGAGATGGGCTTTTCCCTGACACATATTTTGCCTTTGGTTGGCTGAGCTACCAGACTTGGTGACTAAGAGCTAAAAGGTGGTCTGATTTACATTTCTATAGCATTTGATTCCCGGTTGGGAACCACCTTGGTAGGTTTTTCCTTTGGTGAGCTGAGGAGGTTGGATTGACTGGGAGTTCACATTGAATCCACATTCAAACCCACAGGGTGGTTTGATCTACAGACAAGATGCCTGGATGCTTCCTTACTAAAAACTAAAAACTGCCTCTAAGAAATGTATCTGTAGGTTGGGCTCAGTGGCTCAGCCTGTTGTGCTCAGTGGCTCAGCCTGTAATCCCAGCACTTTGGGAGGCCAAGGTGAGTGGATTGCCTGAGCCCGCAGGTTCAAGACCAGCCCGGACAACTTGGCGAGACCTCATCTCTACAATAAATAAATAAATCTAGCCATGTGTGGTAGCACCTGCCTGTAGTTCTGTCTACTTGGAAGACTGAGGCAGAAGGATCGCCGGAGCCCAGCAGGTAGAAGCTGGGATGGCCGTGAACGTGTCACTGTACTCCAGCCTGAGCTACAGAGTGAGACTCCAATTCAAAGAAAAACAAAGAAATGTATCTATCTATGTTTAACCTATACTAGCAACCTTGCCTTGAATCTAGCGATGCCACTCTTGCAAATCACTTCCTTTCTTTGGACTTTAATTTCCTCACTTACAAAATTAGAGAATTGTATTAAATGTATGGATTATAAACATTATTTCATCAGGGGAGCCTTTATTTTCAAATGTAAGCTTACCTGGAAACTAAAATATATAGCATATAAGACATGAATTGCCTCCATGGAGCAGGAAGCAGGGCCCCAAAGCTGAGAGGCTCCACTTCCTCTTCACCTCTTAGAGGAAGAGGCCTGGGATTCCTGAAACACAGTTTGAAAACTGTCGGTCTATATAGCCTCTTGTAGCTGCTTCTATTTGAGGCCTGATAATTATGATGAGGAAAAAGTTTCCCTAGCTATGAAATTTATGGGATAGAGCTGAAGTAGCATGATTTCCCTGAAAACAGGAAGTCAGAGTTGCCAAACAGTGAGGCAAGGGTTTTCAGACCGTATTGCATTTTTTACTTCTAGAACCTTTCCCCTCCTTTTGGATAAATTGTCAACAAACAACCACCAGCTGTGTTGTGTGATAAATGGAAAGATGGCTGGGCCGGAAAAGAGCTTTTTCATTAACCAGCTGTGAGACATTAACAAATCATTTTACCGCTGGGAATTTCAATTATTTGTTTGTAAACAGAGGAGAGTAGATAGACTAGTCACTAGGAGGTCAATTATAGCTCTAAAAATGTTCTGAGATATAATCAAATTAATAATTTACTCCTCTCCAAATTTATTAAGCAAATATTATGTGTTAGGCACCATTTGCTTTGTCACAGAGATTATGGTCTAAAGGTAAGACAGGCGTTGAAAAAGATGCATTAAATGAAGAGGAAATACAGGATGCTGAGAAAACATGGAGGAGGCCTCAACTTGGCCCAGGTGATCAGTGTGGCCCTCCAAGGCAGAGAGAGAGGTAGAAAGGAAGCAAGAGAAAGAGAGAGAGAAAGAGATCACCAGACCTAGAGAGAGACAGAGAAACAGCAAAAGAGAGACAGACGGAAAGAGACAGAGAGGCGGAAGGAGAGACAGACACAGCAACAGACAGAGACAGAGACAAGCAGACACACACACACACACACACACACACACACAGAAACAGAGACAGGCAGACAGAGAGAAAGACAGAGGCAGAGGGGTACATCGATGGAGACCGAGATAGAGACATAGACACAAACAAAGATAATGAACTGAGATAAAGATGGAAACAGAAAGACAGATATAGAGAAACAGAGAGAGACATACATAGAGAGAGACAGAGATAGAGATAAATCCATAGAGAGACAGAGAAATAGAGACAGAGTGACAGAGACCGAGATAGACACAGAGAAATACAGTAGAAGAGACAGAGATATATAGAGACAGAGGCAGAGATAGAGAGAAACACACAGTGAGAGACAGGGATAGAGAGGCCGAGACAGAGATTGAGACACACTGAGAGACTGGCAAGAATGATGATGAAGTCTAGGAAAACTACACATTAGGAAGATGGCTGTGTTTTGAGCAGAGGCTGGAGATATGGTTACAGGCATGGGTGGTGGTGTTTTTTTTTTTTTTTACCAGACATTGTGTATAACCTATGATAAGGGCTGTGAACTTCATCCTGATGGCAATGATAAGTTAATGAAAGGTTTTATTGAGGAGAATAAAATGATACAATGTCTCTTTTTACATGATCTCTCAGGATGCTCCATGGGGAGCGAACTGGGGTCATTTTAGTTTCCAGTGGTTGCCTCAACCAATCACCAGAAGTTTATTTCTAGTGTGCTGGAGGTAAAGTCTGAAATCAAGGGGTCCTCAGGCTGCATTTCTTCTGGAGGCTTCAGAGGAGACTCTTTTTTTCCTTTTTCAGCTTCTAGAAGTGGACTGTATCCTTGGCTTGGAGCCTTTCTTCCTATAACCCCAACCTTCTGCTTCTGTCATAGTGTCTCCCGTTGCTGACTCTTTTATATCATGTATGGTAAACATTCACAGGTTTTGGAGATTAGAATGTGGGCATCTTTGAGGGAGCTATTTTTCAACCAACCACAATCATGCTTGAAAAGTGATGGTCCTGAGCCCACGGGTTCAAGACCCGCCTGGGCAACTTGACGAGACCTCATCTCTACAATAAATCAAAAAATTAGCCGGGCGTGGTAGCATGCGTCTATAGTTCCAGCTACTTGGAAGGCTGAGGTGGAAGGATCATCGGAGCCCAGCAGGTCGAGGCTGCAGTGGCCGGAAGCGGCCACTGCATTCCAGTCTGGGTGACAGAGTGAGACTCCAGCTCAAAAAAAAAAAAAAAAAGAAAAGTGATGGTCAAAGGTGCAAATACACATGTCTTTTAGTGCCTTCAGAAGGGTGGATTGTAGGATTTCCTGTGATTCTTTACAGATAGCAGTGATAATATTTGACCGTAAGACCAAATATGAAAAGTTGCCTGGAATGTCCGAGATCTGCCAACTTATTGTTTATTGAGCCCATACTGTATTCCTGCATAAAGTTTTCCATTTTAGTAGTCACCTTTTTCTGGTGTAGTCTTCTCTTTCCTCAGCCAACTGTCAGTGAGAACAATAGTGCAATACAGTCTTTAAATCTCAGGACAAGTGGGGATCAAAGTGAGGCCCAACCTTTACCTACACAATGACCATTTGTATACCTAACCCTGAACTGTACCCCATATCTTTAAAATAAAGTTTAAAAAAAAAATCTCAGCACATTGAAGAGTAGTAAAACAATGTTTGTGTTTTGCCATTGGTTTAATGCTTTCTTCTTGTCTGTAATCTGCATCTCTACAGGCAGCAGACTCTGTTGGTTTCATTGAAGGTGAAAGTGTTTGCCAGAGTGTTTGTCAAATTCTCTTAAACTGACAATGAGCCATCAACAAAGGAAGAAGGGTTGTCATTTGTGCCATTACAGTTTGATTTTACGCTTTGATTTAGGGATGGTTCAAGGATTTAGCATTTTGTTAGCAGGTTTAGAAATCAAGTTTTCGGGATTGGCTGTAGCAGGAAACTGCCAGGGGACAGGGATGGGATTGGCAGTTGAGGGAAACTGCCAGGGAAAGGAGGGAGGGGCATACCTCATCAGCAAGGGTACCTGCATAATGAACATTACCTAACCTGAATTGAACTCTACCTCTTTAAAATTAAAAAAGGAGGCCGGGCTTGGTGGCTCAGTCTGTAATCCCAGCACTTTGGGATGCCAAGGCGAGTAGATTGCCGCCGTTTGAGACCAGCCTGGGCAACTTGGTGAGACCTCATCTCTACAATAAAATAAAAAAATAGCTGGGCGTGGTAGTGCGTGTCTGTAGTTCTGGGAAGGCTGAGGCGGAAGGCTCACTGGAGCCCAGAAGGCTGACACTGGGATGGCCGTGAGTGAGCCACTGCACTCTCGCCTGGGAGGAGTTAGACACCAACTCAAAAAAAAAAAAAAAAATTTAAAAAGGAGAAAAAAATTAGAAGTTATCTCCAGAAGCCTTCAGATTTTTAGCAATTTATCTTTTTCTTCAGTTATAGCAGTTTTTGTTACAGAGAGCTGTGTTCCTGTTATAACTATCATAAATAAAATTACTAAAGTCATAATTCTGATTTAAATAGAAGGCAGTTCCATGTAACTATGGATAAGTTGCTGCAAATTAGGTTAGATGTTCTGTGGTTTATTTTGAAAATTGTTCTTCTTATTCTAACCAAATCCATGAAATAACTAAATATAGATAGATTGAAAACATACTTAAGGATTCACTTTACACATATTAGAAGTTCACTCACTTTATAGTTCACAAAATTTCTTTTACATACATTATTTAGTTTCAGTTTCACTCAAACTTATACAGGTAATTTATATGATGGAAGAACAGCTATTAATATTAATATTTCCATTATAGAAATAAATACACTAGGATATTCACTTTATCCAAAAAGACACGTTGTTTGAGTAAGAAACCAGAGCATAATTCTTCTAACTCCTAACATAATTGGCTTTCGAAAGTGGGGATTTATGATTTCTGTCCTTCTGACATTTATGACCAAAAGAACCATGACAAATTCACTTTCTAACGCATCATACTTATGGGTAAAGCAAAATCTTTGTCTTTTTTATGTTCTATTTTTCTTCCAAATGTCTAAGCAAGCAGCTTGCAATGTTAAATAAAATATACACGATTAAAAATTAAAAGAATGGTAAAAGAAAAAAAGTAAAGATGCAAAGTAGAGCCAGGAATAAGAATCAAAATGTTTCCCAGTGACTAAAACTTCTTTCTAGAGATGAGTCACAAATTTTGTCAAAACTTTTCAGTGGTCAGTATAGAAAGACTTCATGTTTCCACGTTCAGTGATATAATTCAGAGTGTTGATAGAACGAAAACAGAAAAATTATTGAGAAGAATGAATTTCCTGTAGAGTCCTCCACTGTAAACATTTCTTTGTGGATTCTGATACAATGTGGTATGTCATAATCTTCTTACTTGACTTAATCCAAGGGTGGGCTTTAGAACATAAGTCCCTCCCCTCAAGACTTTTTCCCTTTGCTAGAGTCTATAGCACAGCTGCTCCATCCTTTAGCTGAATATAGGCGCAGATGCTGTAAGAGGGGATAAAGCCTCTTAACTATTGGTAACTTTGGAAGACATTATTAATTCAATTCTGCTTTTATTTTAAAATTTTAGTTTCTTTCTTGTTTTACGGTAGTTTATGAAAAAAAATTATAAAATTGCTCCAGTCAGAAATCCATTATTTCTGAATAATGCTATTGTAAATAAAGCTCATTACTCCTAGTATATAACTTAGGTGATGATCTTATTTAAACTGATCCTAACTATTTAGCAGAAGAAAATCGTTTACTTTCTCTCTTTCTTTCTTTTTTTGTGAATTGGAGTCTGCATCACCTGACTAATTTTTTGACTTATTGTCTCGAACCCGTGAGCTCAGGCAATCCTCTCACCTCAGCCATCCAAAGTGTTGGGATTACAGGCTTGAGTTACTGCGCCCAGCCTCCTTTCTCTTTCTGCATTGAATCATGTCTGACTTGAAAAAGAATTTAGGCTTTTGTTTGTTTTAATATATTCTTCTCCTCTAAGTGATGTCAAGCATACATGTGAGAATGTGTATTTTCAGTCAATGACTTTGGTCTCATATAGATATGTGCCTAAAGTTTCCTTAACTTGTTAGCATATGCCTATCAACACTGGGGGGGGGGGGGTGTCCCAAAAAATGGAATTTATTTACTTAAAAGTTGTGTATAGACTCTTACACATTTAAACTTCAGTCACTTTCAAAGTACTATTCGTCTGATGCAATACACCTATGGAGACTTTTTTCCACTACTCAAGACAGTTTTTGAACTCATCTATTTTGATGCCTTTTAATGCTTCTGCCATTTTTTATTTCACCACTTCCACATTGGCAAAATGTTTCCTTTTAAGGACTTTTTTCACTGGGGGAAACAGAAAAAAAAAAAAAAAAGTTGCTCAGGATGACATCAGGTGAATGGGGAGGGTGGGGCATGGGGTCATGCCATTGTTGACCAAAAACTGCAGAACAGTCATTGCAGTGTGGGAAAGTGCATCGTCATGGTAGAAGAACCAGTCACCTGTTTGCCACAACTCAGGGATGTTTCTTCCACAAATGGTGATGCAACCTTCTCCAAACTTCCAGGAAAAAGCTTTGGTTGACTGTTTGATCCAGAGAAGCAAATTCCAAGTGTACTACAAGGGGCCTGCCCTCCAAAAGATAATTCCAGTGTTTCTTGGGCCCTCCCTCCTACTTTGCTCAGTCTCCTTCCCAGCCTTACATATCTCATCTCAAATCAAAATGACTAAAATTCCTATCTCATAATGTAGTTCTGAGAACTAAAAAAGAGAGTCTATATAAGGAATCTCTCTATACTGTGTAGCACACTGTATGTAAATGAGGACAATAACCTACTCAGCCTAACAGGGTTGCTTCAAGGATTAAAAGAATCACATAAACAGCTCATCAAAAGGGAGTAAAATTAATATCATTCTTTGAAAAATTGTGAGAACGTAGGTGCTCTATTACACTACAGGCTAGACATGCTCTATAAGTAACAACTCAACATCTTCACTTCTACCATTAAAATTGCATGTTAGTATGAAATGGCATGTACAAACATGTGTATGGCAACACTTTTAGTAACAAATTGGCAAAAATGGGAAACTACCTGAATACCCATCAATGAGGGAACAGGTGCACAAATTTTGGTGCATCAATGAAATAATTAAAAAGATTGAGGTAGATCTATATGTGCTAACATGGTAAGAGCTCCAAGAAACAATAATGAAAAAAAGCAAAGTGTAAAATGATCATTCAGTACGATATCATTTATATGAATATACACAGAGCCACATAAAGCAGTATCATATAATATGATATATTACAGAATTATATACAAATTATATATAGGCCGTGCACGGTTGCTCAACCTGTAATCCCAGCACTTTGGGAGGCCGAGGCAAGAGGATTGCCTGAGCCCGGGGGTTCGAGATTAGCCTGGGCAACTTGGTGAGACCTTATCTCTACAATAAATCAAAAAATAAGCCAGGCATGGTAGCACACGCCTGAGGTTCCAGCTACTTGGAAGGCTGAGGCAGAAAGATCACCTAAGCCCAGCATATGTTATATGAATATAAAATATAATTATATATAAATAATATATAAATATAATTATATAATATACACAGAGCTACATAAGGCAGTATCACATAATATGATATATATCATATATATGATCTTTCAGCATGATATCATTTATGTGAATATACCCAGAGCCACATAAAGCAATTGAAATTATATAATACTGCTTTATGTGGCTCTGTGTATATTCACGGAAATGATATTATGCTGAATGAACATTATATATATATGAATGTTAACATGCAGAAAAAGCCCGAGCTTACATACCAACTTGTAGCAATCATTACCTCTTGGGAAACACAGAAAGAAACTGAGAGTTAAAGTCAAAGGAGAATTTTTTAAAACATTTTTAATTCACTTATTTTAAAGACATGGGGGTACAATTCAGGATTAGGTAGATAAGTGGTCATTTTACAGGTAAACTTTGAATCTTTTTTTGGCCCCCACCTCGCCTGGCTTGGGGCCATGTACCCTTATTGATGTATGTGTACCCTTATTGATGTATGTGCACCCTTCTCCCCTGGAAGTTTCCTGCTACTGCCAGACCCTTTCTTACAGTATTATGATAAACGGTCAGGATCTGCTTATGAGTACATGTGGTACTCAGTTCTTTGTTTCTGTGATAGATCACTGAATATTAAAGACTCTAAATCTATCCAAGTTGCTGCAAAGTCCATAATTTTATCCTCCTTTATGGCTGCATAGTATTCCATTGTGTACATGTACCACATTTTTAAAAATCCAGTTCTGTTGCAATGGGCAACACAGATGGTTCCATGTTTTTGCTATTGTGAATAGTGCTACAATAAACATGTGTGTACAGGTATCTCTTTTATAAAATGATTTGATTCCTCTGGGTATATTCCCAGAAGGGGAATTGCTGGGTCATATGGAAGATCAATTTTTAGATTTTTTAGGAATTGCTACAGTGTTTTCCGTGGAGGTTTGTACTAGTTTAAATTCCCATCAACAGTGTAGACATGTTCCCTTTACCCAGCAACCTTCAGCATCTGTTGTTTTTGAGTTATTAAGGATGGCCATCCTAACTGGAATTAAGTGGTGTCTCAATGTGGCTTTAATTTGCATGTCTTTGATGATTAGTGAAGGTAAACTTTTTTTATGTATCTGTTAGCTGCTCATATGTCTTCTTTTAAGAAGTGTCTATTCATATCTTTTGCCCACTTTTAAATAGGGCTGTTTGTTTTTTTCTTTCGGCACATTTGAGTTCCTTATAGATTCTGGATATTAGGCCTTTGTCAGATATACAGTTTGCAAATAACTTTTCCCCTTCTGTGGATTGTCTCCCTGTTCTCTTGGTGGTTTCCTTTGCTTTGCAGAAGTTTTTTAGTTTGATGAGGTCCCACTTGTCTATATTATCTTTTATGGCATGGGCATTTGTGATTTTCATCAGGAATTGGTGGCCTATCAAAGGAGCATTTTTTTACATACAGTGCCTGAATGTTTTTAAACAAAAAGTCTGTATATATGTTATAGAATTAAAATTCAATTTTTAAAAATGGTTGGGCACATGCTTGGCATATTATAATCATCTAATAAGTGCTAATTCCCTTCCTATGGCTTAAAATCTCTAAGTTACCTGCCAAATGAATTTGGATTTATTTATTCATTTATTAAACAGATATGTACTAAGCACATAGCTTGCCCTCATCATGTTGTATGCTTTGGGGAAAGAATAGATAGGAATTTAGACAAGGCCGTTAACGACTCTGGAAGAAGACAAGAAAACAAGCAAAAAAACTCTAAAGTTTTATATGTGCTGACAGATTAAATGGAGAATGTAGAAACATATTACAGTAGTACTTAATCTAGTCTGGAGGAGTAAAGGATCAGGGAAGTCTTTACAAAGGAATCTTCAGTCTAAGCCTTAGCCCTCCCCTACATAAACTGCCAGTAATTCAAGTGGTCAGAAACGATATCAAATGAGAACAGCATGACTTACAAGGGGATTAAGGTAGAATAATTATGGCCAAAATAAATGTGATTTAGAATTGGTTGTCATGATTAATCATGGTTTATACACACAACTATTTTTTTTACTGCATTTTGACTTGTACATTTGTTATAAGTTGAATTTATAACTTTTGTAGTCTTAAACTTATAGTAGTTGTCACATTAGTTTATTTGATGAGTAAACACAAATTGAATAAAAATTTATTCTCATATTATACTTCAGGAGGATAACCCAGAAGATATACCCATTTTTATTAAACTAACAATATTAAACTAGCCTTCATATTGAACAAGTAAACATCAAAGATGTATATAAGTTACAAGAAATGGAGAAGCATTTAGGTTAGTTTCTATATTTCTGGGCAGTTTGGGCATACCTAATTTTATATAAGTGATTGCTTATTTCTTTTTCTTTTTTTAACTTTTAACTTTTTATTTTAAAGATGTGGGGTGCAATTCAGGGTTAGGTATACAAATGTTCATTATGCAGGTACCCTTGTTGATGAGGTACACACAACTATTCAGAGCCAGGAGAGAAATAAGGTACCCATGAACTCTGTTTGAGAGGAGTCAAGGGTCCAATCTAGGGGTCCTCAAGTCCATTGTGGCCAGAAATAGGAGCCAAAACCAGAGGCTCCAAAGTATAAAGTCACAGCGA
>CAUYQG010064169.1:0-19624 GCA_963574415.1 Tarsius wallacei | reverse complement strand
GGCCCTCTGTGTGTTTTTTAATTTTTGATAGCTTTAATGGCATTTTGTCTGAAATTAGGATCGTGACTCCTCCTTTCTTTTGTGTTCCATTTGCCTGAAAATTTGTTTCCCCTTCTCTTACTTTGAGTCTGTGCATGTCCTTTCTAGTGAAATGGCTCTCTTGAAGATATTATATTGTTGCATGGTGGTATTTTATCCATTTTGCCATTCTATGTATTTAGTCCATTCACGTTCAGGCTAATTATTGAAATGTGAGAGTTCTTCCCTATCATAGAGTTCTTATGGAGTTGTTGTTCTTCTACTTGGTTTTTTGTCTTTGTTTTGGTTTTGGAGTTGGTTCATGTGTGTTTTATTCTTTTTCCTGTACTCTTGTGAAGTATGTTGTTCTTTTTTCCTTTTCTTTTCTGTTTAGTATTTTCTTAAATTTTCATGCAGAGGTGGTCCAGTGGCAGCGTAGGTTCTTAGGGATTGGATATCTGGGAAAGATTTTAATTTTCCCTAGCTGATGAAGCTTAACTTGGCTGAGTAGGTTATCTTTGGTTTAAATTGTTTATCTTTTAGGACTTTGAAGATAGGGCTCCAAGCTCTTCTATCCTGCAGGGTTTCTGTAGATAAATCTGCTGCTATTCTAATTGGTCTTCCATGGTAGGTGATCTGGCCTTTTTCTCTTGCTGCCTTTAGGATTTTTTCTTTTATACATACTTTGTTTAGGCAAATTATTAGGAGCCTAGGAGTTGGTCTCCTCATTTGTTGTCTTGGTGGGGTTCTCTGAATCTCTTGTGTTTGACTTTTTGCATCACTAATTAGATGGGGAAAGTTTTCTTGTATGATTTCATGAAAGGCTTGTTCCAGTGTGGTCTCTGTCTCTCTTTCTGCCTCAGGAAGGCCAATTACTCTTAGTTTCAGTCTCTTGAAGTAATCGATAATCTCTTGAAGGTTTTGTTCTGCCTTTCTTAGCTTGTTTTCTGTGTTTTTAACAGCTTGGATTAGTTCTATATTTTGGTCCTCAAGCTCTGAGATTTTTTTCTTCTGCTTGGGTGATTCTGCTTTCCATGCCTATCAGTTTGTTTTTTATTTCATTCACAGTATTCTTTATTACTGTTATCTCAGTTATGAGCTCCTTCCTTGTTTCTACTTATCTCTCCTTAATTCTTTTTAATCTCTCCATTAAGGTCTTGATATCTAGATTTGTAGTTTGAGACCAGTCATTCTGGGGGCTCTTCATTGTTTGTATTCCGGAGTCAGTTTTCTCAGTGTCTGCCTTCCCAGGTGTCTTCTTTTGGTTTTTCTTCATTTGTGTAGATTTCTCTCTCTCTCTTCCTTTCCTACCCCTTCTTTAATTCTGTTTTTCAGGGAAGGTGGGGTTGCTTTTGCTTTGCTTGTGCAATCTCCTGTTCTTCCTTATGAGGGTCCTCTGGTTTTGTTCACTTTTGAGGTTGAAATGTGGGCTGCAGGCTGTACTTTTTGCAGTTTTGAGGTTTAATTGAGGAGGAAGCTGAGATTCAGTATCTATATGCTGATTCCAGCATCCACCTGCTGGTGTATAAGCCTATTTCCCACTGTCTTACAGTCTTTCTGTGCAGCAGAATATAGTTTTGGTCTCTGGAACAAAAGGAGGTACAAAAGAGGAAAGTAATGGAGGAAGGGGGGTCAATAGGAAGTTAGAAAGAGAGAAGTGTGAGAGGGAAAACCGACATATATACCAAATAACTGGTGAAAAATAGACACAAGGCTGGAGAAAAGTCAATAAAAACACAAAAGGAAAATTCCCTAACGAACACTCTAGGATCTTGCCTGAGTGTCTAAAGTCTGTTCATCTCTGCTCTCTGGCCTTTCCCCTTATTTTCATTGCAGACAGCTACATTTACTGCAGCTTGGGTTTCTTCCTTTGACCTGCTGCCTGGGAAGTCTGGCAAGCTAATTTCCCTTTGTCTGCTTCAGTGTAGGGGAGGGGCTTTGTCTTCTGTTTAGCGATGTTACCTCGGGAACCGAGGTGGAGGCTCCTGGTAGGTGGGTGGGGCAATGCAAGTCTCTGCCTGGAGAATGGCCGAGGTGGCAGTTTCACTTTCACAGATCCTTTCTCTCCACTTGTTTGGGTCCCTGGGCAATCCACTATGATGGACTATGGTGGTGTGGGAGGCACTGGGATCAGCTGGGCATTGTATCCGGGGCAGTACCAGCAGGCTTGGGTGGAGGGTGTTCGGGAGTTCCTTCCTCTGGAGCTGAGAGCCTCTGATCAGCACGTCCTGTTGATATGCTGTTTTTTTACCCAGAGCTCTGGAGCTCCAAAACTCCAAAGGGCAGGCGGTGAGCAGTGAAAATGGCTTTGGATTACTCACAGCATATTTCAGCAAGAAATGGAATCAGTTTCTCTGAGGGCCGGGTGCCTAGAGCCTCCCTGGGTGACCAACGGCTTGATCTTGGCAAGACAATGTAGCCAGGGAGGGAGCCGAGACTCAGGACTTCCTGCGTGCATGAGGCAGCAGCCAGGGCCCACAATGCCTGGCCCTGTGTGGGACCGAGGGTCCCTAGGCCTCAGACCAATGTGGCTGGCGGTGGGCAGGGGGGTGGGGGAAGGAAAGCAAGGTCTTTTTGGGAACTCACGTTCAGAGAATCTCACAATTCCACCTATGCCATCACCATCTTACCAGAACCTCCCTTAACTGTGTTTTAAAGAATGTAAGCCCCAGTCTACCATGTACTGTATGGTGAAAGTATGACATGTATAAGGGAACACAATAAAAGTAGTAAAATTCCACTGTAATTTAGTGACACCCAAAATAGGTTTAGAGAGTCCACTCATACATAATGGTATGTATAGAAGTAAGGGTAGAGGTAGCTACCATTTTAATAGTGTGTATATAATGTTTAGAATGGAAAGTAGAGAAATACAAAACATCATTAGATAAACTTACTATAACATTTGAGAAACTTAAATGTGCTAGGTAAACTCAGCACCGGTGTAAAGAAGAACATCATGTGATAAGATTATAGAAAACATAACTTAATATAGGTCTCCAACACAAGTGAATTGTCACTCCATTCTATATTACTATCTGAAACATAGTTGAAAACACCTTCATAGATCACTCAAAACCCTGTTAAGATTCTTTACATGGTGAGTTCCTCTAAAACCATGTTTCACTTTCCCTCCATTTATAGACCTACACAAAGTATGTTTCATGGTTCATTTTGTGAATTCCACTTGTGATACATCCAAAGTCCTAACAGGTGTGTGCTGTACTGCTGCCTATACACATAATGAGTCCATTAATCCCTGTTAAGATTTTCTGCTCTGCTGCGGACATTCACTCATATTTCTGCTACAAACTTGGTGAAATGCTTTATCCCCACTGTGAGCTCTTTTTCTCCCAAACCTCATATTTCCTGTTAGCTTTGATAAATTTATTTATACTCAGAAAGTATAAAGAAACATTCTTACATTATTTGCTGTCCCTATAAAAATCCCACCACAAATATGGTGAATCTAACACATATTCAATTAATTCCTTCACATATGATAAACATTATTTTATTACATACTTATTATACTTCTTTATATCTGTGATAAGTACATATAAATGCAAGATTATTCCCTCTCCAGTAGGGAGTTTCTCTACACCTTCAGTGTCCTACACCTTACACCACTATAAATATGTTGAGCTTTTGAACAACCATGTTAGCTCTTAGAATAACCTCATTTTTCTCTCTTTTATAATGAGAGTCTCCTTACCTACAACATCGTCTTGAACAAACTCATGAGCTCTCATAATATCCAAATATTTCCCCTTTCTTTGTCCTACTTGTGCCATGATAATACTTCATCCATTAAAAAAAAAATCAGCCTCTGCAATATCCATGGTAAGCTCCTCTACTCATTTTGTGAGATTCTAATTTAATCTACACTCCCATTGTATACCTCTATATTTGCACTGCAAATATAATAAATTCCTCAATGTCATAATAAGTTTTTCTAAGTTGTCTACAACCACTGTGAGTTGAACTGCTTTTCTGACACATTTAAATATTCACACTACTAATATGGTGAAATCTTCTATATCAAGTGAGCTACTCTTCCGTTGTGGCACATCCTCTATATCTAAATACAAATATTCTCAAAAAAAGAAACTCTAGTAGGTGCCTCCACACCTATGCATTTTTTCACTTCTCTTAAGAACATGACAATTATTTTGCACAGTAGATTTTCTTAGACATCAAATCAGTTTTTGTATGCCCATAGTGTGCCTTATTATCATAATCAAACTGAGTTTCTATAACACTTGTCATGACAACTTCCAAACCTCACATCATTTATTTCACATAAATATACTATTTAACAATGACACCATAACCACTGCGTGTTCTACTACATCAATCTAAAACCACTACTAGATTGCATGTGAATTCTGTAACAACAATGGTGCTCTCTTCTATTTTCCCAGTATAAATTTGGTAATTTCTTCTACAATCATGGTGAAATAGTTTAACACCCCAGATTTATTTCTGAATACCATTGTGTATTGCTCTCCATTTCCTCTTAAAATTTTTGTTAACACCTTCATCTAAGGTAAATTTCTCTATGCTAATTGTATGTTACTTTACATTCCCAGACAATCATGTAATTTTTCAGTATACAAAGGATGACCTCCTGCTACAAATGAATTTCCCTGCAGTTATGGTGAATTACTCTATATTCCCACACAAAATATGGTGAAATTCTCTATATCATTAAAAGGTCTTCTAGAAATTAAATGTGTTCACTCAAAGATAGTAAAATCCTGTATATCTTTAGTGAATGCCCCAACTGTTGTCAGGTACCTTGTTTCCTCTGTTAAAAAAAAGAGCTTCTCTTCAACCTTAGGGAAGATATGCTGCTATAATACATTTTATTTCTTTACATGAGTGGGGAGCTTCTATTTCTATCCACAGCAGATATAGTAGACTCCTTTATACCTGTGTTGATCATGACTATCCATCTTTTAGGTCCCACTATAATCATGGTGAGTTCTTTCTCTATACCACTGTAATCATAGTGATCTTCCCTCTATCTATAGTGAATTTCTCCACATATTTCTCAAAATACTTGGGCTATAATGAAGTAAGTTTTGGGTAAGTAGTTTAGCAAATAACAATTTAAACAAACATACCATGAATACAGAGATATTTAACTTGTATTTAGAAATCTCAGTATGCCTGAAAATTGGTCTACTCAGCTTGTAGTGGGAATATAGGGAAGCCAATAAATCTATAAAAGAACATGCAATAAGTGTAGCAAAACTTAAATATGTTTTAGTAAGTTCAACCTGGGTGTAGAGAGCCCATTCATATGTAACAAAAATGTAGGAAGTGCATAGAGATACTTACCAGATAAGTAAGGAATATACCACATTTGAAGTTGAGATATAGAAGAACAGCACAAGATTAGGGAAACTTCCCATGAGAGCTGACAAAACATTGTGGTTAGATAAGTTCACCATGAGTGTATAGGAGACCATAACTATGTTTGTAATGGCAGTGTAGAGCGGAGTATAATATAATTGCAATGGGACTTTAGAGCAGGGAAGCACTGGTTTGTAAACACTGATCCTTATTGTAGAAAAATTTATCTGGGATTTAGCACATTTACCCTGAGTGAAGAGAGCTAACAATTGTTAACAGTAATGTACAGAGTGCACCACAAGTGAACTACTAACTAGATGTGTATAATATTTTTAGTGATGCAGGGAATTTAGCATGAGATTACAAAAACATACAGCATGAAAAAACACAGCTATGGCAGGGAAATGCTCACCATTATATAGAGCCTCCCATAGTTCGCGGGAATGTAAATAAGTGCAAATGCGTATACAAGTGGAAGATTTACCCATGACTGAAGAGAATCACAGCTAATTTGCAATGAGACTAGAAAGAAATGTGACCACAAAAGCACTAATTTCAGTGTTGAACACCTCACCAAGGTCATAGATAAACCCATCATATTATTAGTCGGTAAATAGGAAAGGAAATTTGAATGTAACAGAACTCACATAGAATGTACAAAGATGTAGCAAAATCCAGATTTAGTGGAAATGTAGAAGAGTATACCATCAATATATATATATAAAAAAAACTCTTCTAAGGTGTGGGAGACTTTTAGTTTTATAGACAACTATCTTATTCATAGACAGTAATAGAGAACACCATCATGATGTCCTGAATAAACTGCAAATCATGAGATGGAGACAACAACATCATTTGTATAGAGATATTTGGCATATATTTTGTGATGAGGTGAGATTTCATGCATTCACTGTAGAGAAAGTGAGAAGTTATCTAAAAGGTGTCCTCATGGTCTATGTGAGCCAAATTGCCTCCCCCACTCCCTCAATTTGAGTTCACCATATTTCCACAAGAAATATAGAGACAGGTTTAGGAAAACTCAAAATTAGTGTAGAATGTTTGTAGTGACACATAGAAGACTATTATAGGAGTATAAAAACTCCAAATGAGTATGCAGAAGTACAGTTCACATGTAGAAGAGCTCAAAGTGTAAGGAAACACTCAAAAAGTGTAGAGATTCTCATCATAGTCTCCAATAGAAACATACATGAGTACATTGAATTTTCGAAGGAGAAGAACCCACAGAATTCATGTATTTTCCAATTGCAACATATATGAACATGTACTTTCTATAAAGAAACTTGGGTTGGATATACAGATCATCATTTTTCTAAGAATGTGGAAGAAGTTATCAGAGGTGTAGAAAAATTTACTATAACTGTAGTTAATCTCATGAGTGTAGAGATCAGTATGGATGCATAGGAAGCATGGTGTTTGTAGTAGAATTGTAGAGAAAGCAGCATGATTGTAAGTAGGACTTAGTGAAGTATGATAGAACAGCATTTATATACAGGAGTTAGTCATATGCATTGTTACAAAGTAAGGTTGCACACATTACTGCATTTACAAAATCGTCTGTATATAAAAGCTGTCACATAGTACATAGTAGCCCACAATATTTCTGGTGGGAATGCAGAAGAATTAGCTATATAGGTATAGTCAGACTCAATATTGGTATAGTAGTGTTCCACATGCTTAGAAGGGCTCACCGTCATTGTTGTGGAATTTATCTATCTATCTATCTATCTATCTATCTATCTATCTATCTATCTATCTACTTATTTATTTTTTAGTCAGAGTCTTAGTCTGTTGCCCAGGCTGAAATGCAATGGTAAATTCATGTCTCATCACAGCCTTGGCCTCCCAACGCCCTGGGATTAAAGACATGTGTCTTTATACTCTGAAGAAACATTTTATACTTGTAGTTTCTGTTAAGTGTAGTACATTACACATGTAGAAGAACTTTCTCAGAAAGTGAGATTTTTACCTATGTTTTATAATTTCTCACTATGGATGTAGCATTTTTAATATGTGTCTAATATTAATATACCAAGTGCTGTAAAGTTGTGGAAAAGCTCGCTGGTACAGACATGTGAAAGACACTATGTCTATAATGGTAATGTAAAGTAAGGCAACACAGGACAACAAGAACTTATGAGTATAGAATAACTTGCTCAGTTAAACAAGATGACTGATGTTCTGAATTTCAACATGTTTGAGAATGGAGTGTTAAGGAGCACAATATGAATATTAAAATAACAGGGGTTGGAAATGTTCAGCATATAGAGAGAGAAACTATCAGTGTTTTTAATGCCTGTAAAAAATTAGGTATCTATAGCAGTGAATCTCACATCTAATTAATAAGAAGAAAGATGTCAATGTTTATACCACAGATAACTCACAGTCATCTCTAAAGAAGCAGCTTAGGGCCATGCTTGGTGGGTCAACCTATAATCCCTGCACTTTGGAAGGCTGAGGTGAATAGGTTGCCTAAGCCTGTGGACTCGAGACCAGCCCAGGCAACATGGTGAGACCTCATCTCTACAATAAATCAAAAATTAGCTGGGAATGGTAGCGCACAATTGTAGTTCCAGATACTTGGAAGAGTGAGGCAGAAGGATCTCCGGAGTCCAGCAGGCTGATGCTAGGGTGCCCATGAGTGTGCCACTGCACTCCAGCCTGGGCAACAGAGTGAGACTCTGACTCAAAAAGAAAATAAAAAAGAAGTAGTTCAGGATTTACATGGCCTGGAAAGTGAAATTTATTATTATTGAATAAGGATTTATAAGATTAGGAAACTCATATTCATATGAAGCATACCATGAAGCCAGTTTTGTACAGAAGAAAATCTAGAACAATATTTAAGAAATAAGGAAGTCTGGGCCAAATATTCCTTAAATGTTTGGCTCTCTCTCCAGTCATAGAAAGCTGGATCTACCCTTTTTCTCTGATCTAGTTTCTAAACAAACTTTCTATTCTAATCTAAAAATAAAAAAGAATGAAGGAATTCTGTGTTTATGCAGTTAGAAACTCACACCTATATTCAAGTATTAGAGAGTTCAGAGTGAAATCAAGGAAATGAGGTCAGGGTTTAATTGGCAGAAAGCCTGCATCCATGTGCATGAAAGAAGAAAATCTGGAAGGTCATATGCACATGCAAGATAAAATAGTTCATGGTTTATTCACACAAGAGGTTTCAGCCATTATCAAGAGAAAAATAGGCTGGATTCACACAACAGACAAATTAATGTAAGTGTTCAGTAAAGAAGCAGCAGCAACCAGGGTTCATATCACTGGGAATTTCACAGTCATAGAATAAAGGAAAGAAATCTGGCTTTATAGAGTCAGGCAGGTCAAATCATTATGCAAGAATAAATGATTTCAGCATTTAAACAGCTGGAGACTGACATACGTATCTGGATTTCAGGCAGTTTTATAAACGGGAATCTCATATGAGTGTCAAGGGAGGAGATTGAAAGTGTCTATTCAGAAGAGAAGTTTGAGATTGACTTTCAAGGTGAAAAAATGGTTTATATAGCCAGGATTACATCCAACAGAAGATGACTATTGTTTATACAAGTGGGAATATTACAATTCTATCCCAGGAAGAATGAGGTGTTTCTATTAAGGAGAGTTATGTGGTTGAAAATTCACATTAATGTCCAAAGCAAGAGCCAGAGTTTGCATAGCCAGGAACTTACATCCATATCCAGAGAAGGAAATTGGTTTTTTGTATTCAGGAAACTCCTTTTCTCTATCCAAGTAAAGAGGAAAGTAGAGGTTTTATGGCCAAAAATCTTACCTTTGTATACAAAAAAGTAGGATGGGCAGTTTAAAATCTTGAAGTTTGTATTTTATGTTTTTTTTTTAATAACCAGTGTAATGAAAGTTATATCATATATTCCTGTGAACTTTATTCTTCAAGACAGAAGTAAAGGTGGATTTTATATGAAGGAGTTAACATGTATAACTAAAGGACATTGGTCATGATTTTGACATGTAAACTCTGCATTTATAGCCAAGGAAGAAAAATTCCATTGCTTATAGATGGACATAACATTAAAAAAAGAATTTATCGCTGGGCTCAGTGGCTCAGCCTGTAATCCTGCACCTTGGGAGGCTGAGGTGAGTGAATTGCCTGAGCCCGCGCGTTCGAGACCCGCCTGGGCAAGCGAGACCTCATCTCTACAATAAATCAAAAAATCAGCAGGGCATGGTACCGCGCACCTGTAATTCCAGCTACTTGGAAGGCTGAGGCGGAAGGATCGCCGGAGCCCAGCAGGTTGAGGCTGGAGTGGCCGGGAGTGGCCACTGCACTCTAGTCTGGGTGACAGAGTGAAACTCCAACTCAAAAAAAAAAAAAAAAAGACTTTATCTTCTTTTGAATAAAAGAAGAAGTCTAGTGTTTTAATAACTGAAATAAGCACATTATCAGGGAAAAGGAAGCTCAGATCTTTTTTCCAAATAGAAAATATATATTCATAATAAAATGCCGATAAAGTCATTATTTGTACTGACACATGTATGCGCCACAAAATAGAAAACTAGAATGCTATATCCAAGGAATATAGAAGTCATGAAAAAGAGGACATGACTTTCACAGTCATGAACGTGCATTTTATTCAAAAGGTCAAGGTTTTGCATTCTGGAAACTTATATTTCAAACTAAGAAAGAACATCAGAGCTTATATAAATGTGATGCTGGTATTCATATCCAAAGAATAAAGTCATCATGGTTTACACATCCAAAAACATCACATGCTTATCCAGAATTAGTTATATCACAAAAATATATATTGACATGCTTTCACTTTTAATATTGTTTTTCAAATTTATTCACATTGTAGCATGTATTAATTTTTTACAGATAACTAATATTTTGTTTTATAAATATACCATTATTTTTTGTTCAGTCATCTGCTTGTTTATTTTTATATTGCTTCTAATCTAGGCCATTGTGATTCATGATATTACAAACAGTTGTGCTCAAAATTTTTTCTGTTTGAACATCTGTTTTCCAGTTATTTGGGGTTGGTTATACCCAAAAATGAAATTATTGAGTTATGTGATAATTCTATGGCTTACCATTACGGACCTGCTAAAATGTTTTGTATGGTTTATCATTAGTAACATATCAGTACTACAATTTTCTCAAAACCTTGTCAGCACTCATTAACTTCTTTCCCTTCCCTTCCTCCCTCTCTTCCTACCCCCTTCCTGCCTTCCCTTCCTTCCATCCTTGGCTATGGCTATTCTATTGAACATGAAGTAGTATCTTACTATGATTTTTATTTGACTTTCCACAAAAACAGATGACGTTGATCATCTCAATGTGCTTGGTACCCATGTCTATCTGTTTGGAAAAAAAAATAGATTGTCTTTTTCATTTTTGTGTTATAAGAGTTATTTATACATGATGGACATATGGACATTAGACAATTAGACAACTTAATTTCTGTTTCTCCAAATCTACAGGCTGTTTTTTTCTCACTATATCAATGGTGTCTTTGTTGCACTTTTTAATTTTTTTTTAAGTTGGAGTCTCCCTCTTGTTGCCCAGACTGGAGTGAAGTGGTGTGCTCATAGCCACCACACCCTTGACTTGCTGGGCTCAGGCAATTCTTCCATTTCAGCCTTCCAAGTAACTGGAACTACAGACGCATGCTACCATGCCCAGCTAGTTTTTGTGATTTATTGTAGAGATGAGGTCTCACCAGTCTCCCCAGACTGATCTTGATCTCCTGGACTCAGGCAATCCTCTTGTCTCAGCCTCCCAAAATTATGGGATTGCAGGCTGAGCCACCCCGGCTGGCCTGTGGTTTTTAATTTTCATGAAGTTCAGTTTACTAGTATTTTTCTGTTTTCAGTTGTGCCTTTTGCATTCTTTTATCTGAGAATTCATTGTCAAATTTAGGGTCATATAGAATTAGTTCTATGCCTTATTCAATTAGCTTTATATTTTTAATTGTTGGCCTTTAATCCATATTGAGTAAATATTTATATATGTTATGAGAAAAAGTGCAATTTCATTCTTTAGTATGTGGATATCTATCTAGTTGTCCAAGACCCATTGTTGAAGAAATTGTTTATTCCTATTGAATGGTCTTGACACTTGTCAAAAAACAATTTGTTACATTTGTATGTGTTTATTTCTGGTCATTCAAATATATTTCATTGTGTGTATGATTTTTTCTTAAGCCAGTGCCACACTGTTTGATAATTACAACTTGTAGTTATTTTTTATTTAATTCTGTAGCTATATATGTGTGTGTATGCATAATAAATTTTATCATTTTAGTCATCTTAAATTGTACAGTTCAGGTTTTTAGTTACTTTAAATTGTACAGTTCAGTATCAAAAGCCATCATACTGTGGTGCAACAATCAACAATCATACAAAATTGAAACTCTACACCCCAAAAAACAATAGGTCTTATTCTCTTTCACTTCATAAAACCTTATAATCATTGTTCTACTTTCAGACTCTATGAATTTGAGTACACTAGTTAATTCATATAATGGCAGGATGATGTCACTTATCATAATGTCTTTGAGGTTTATCTGTGTTGTACCATGTATAAAATTTTAAAATTTCCTTTTAGGGTTAATAACATTATTTCACATTTTTTTTGTTTACCTAATCATCATCACTGTTAACTTGGGTTGTTTTGAATTTTTGGCTGTGGTGATAATGCTGCTATGACCATGGGTCTCTACATATGTTTAATTATTGTTTGCAATTATTTTGCATACATACTGAGAGTATAATTATAAGATAACATAATTATCCTACAACATTTTATATGGAACTATAATACTATTTTTGATGGTGTCTGCACCACCTAACACTCTCATTAGCAGTGGACAAGTGCTCCAATTTTTCCACATACTCACCAACAAATTTTGTATATTTGTTTTGGTAATTGGTGTCCTTAATGGGCGTAAAGTGGTACCTTATTTTGTGTTTGATTTACAATTGACTACTCATGAATAATTAGTCAAATCTGTTTTTCATTTTGTATTTTTTTATATTATTTTTAGGAGTTTTAAAAATATATTCTTGATAATAATTTCGCCCAGGTATGTTATTTGCAAATATTATCTCCTATGTTGTGAGTAGCCATTATAATCTGTTTATCATCCACTGATGTACAAAGTTTCAGATTCATTGAAGTTCAAATCCTATACTTTTTTGTTTGGAGTTATTTGTCTTTGGTGTACATCTAACATTATTGCCAAATTCAATGTTGTGAAACTGTTTCTCTAGTTTCTTTCTAAGAATTTTAGTCTGATTAATTTTGAGTTGATTTGTGTATTTGTTGAAAGGGAAAAATCCAATTTAATTATTTTCCATGTGGCTATTCAGTTTTCCCAACACAATTTTTTAAGGAAAACTGTCTGTTTCCCCATTCAATGGTAATAGTATGCTTTGGCAAAGATCATTTGATCGCACCTGTGGTGCCTCTAGTCAATTCAATTGCCCTGTATTATTGTTTCTATATTAGAACCACATTATTTTGATTACAAGTGTGAGCTATCTAGGTTTTTTATCCTTTTTCCCCCCTCTCTTTCTTCTGCTATTTGAGGTCTGGATATTTTATATGAATAATAAGATCTTTTTTCAATTTCATCAGAAAAGTCATTTTGATAGAAGTGAATTTTGACATAATTGCCTTAAATCTGTAGATGTATTTGAGAAGTATTTTTCCCTTAATAATGTTGTCTTCCAATCTGTGAACATGAGATTTTTTCATTTGTTTATCATCCTCATATTTTTAGTAGTGTCTTGTATATTTCATTATACAAGTTTTTCATCTGACTGCTTATTATGAGGCATTTTATTCTTTTTAATATCATTTTAATGAAAATAGTTTGTTTTCATTGCTTTTCAATTTGTTTATTGTTGTGTATAGATATAAAACTGATTTTGTCTGTTAATTTTTTATTCTGAGGTTTTGCTCAATTATTAATTCTGACAGCTGATTTTTTTGTTTGCCTTTTTAATGGGCTTTTAGGGTTTTCTCCAAAAAGTTCATGCATTCTACAAAGGAAAACAATGAATGCTTTCTAAATTTGATGATTTTTATTCATTGACTTGTTTTGCCTGTTTCCTCTCATTAGGATTTCCAATTCCATGTTGGATAAAAGTTGGCAACCTCATCATGCTTGTGACCTTGGAGGAAAAGCTTTTGGTTTTTTTTTTATCACTGAGTATAATATTGACTGTGTGTTTATAATATGTGACCTGTATTAAGTTGAAGTATTTTACCTTATTGTTTTTCTTATGGTAGATGTGTGTTTTATATTATTATAGTGTATTGCGTTGTCCAAGTGCTTTTTACTGTTCCAGTTGAAATGATCATGTGTTTTTAAAGTTTATTCTATTAAAGAGTATGTTGATATTTTTTGTATGTTGAACTGTCTTCGCATTTCAGAAAGAAATACAACTTATTCCTGGTGTATTATTTTACTTATACTTTCATTTATTTTTATTTTAGCTTAAAGGGATACATGTGCAGGAACATTACATAGGCATGGTAAGGTCACCTCATGATGGTGAGGTTTGAGCTTATATTGAGCCCATCACCAAGGTGGTAAGCATATACCTGCTGCAATTTGCAAGTCCCTAGTGTTTTTGTTTTCATCCTAGTGCCTATATGTTCTCAGTGTTTATCTCTTATTCATAAGTAAAACTAGCAGATGTCTGTGATAATTTGCTTAGAAAAATGTCTCCAGGTGCATTAATGTTTCTGGACAGGACATGATTTTGTCCTTTTAAAATTGCTGTGTAGCATTCCATAATGCTTATGTACCACATTTTCTTTATCAAGTCCATCATTGATGACCACCTAATTTGATTCCATAGTTTTGCTACTGTGGTAAGTGCTGCATAATTTTTTTGTTTGTTCCCATGTTTGTTTCCATGTTTGTAACTTCATAAGTATCTCTTATAGGGCCAGTCTAAAGTCCCAGATTTTTTTAGTGCTTTGTAGTGTGGGAAAAACTTTATTTTTTCACCTTCATTTATTAAGTTTAATTTGGTTGAGTAAGAAATATTTGCGTGACATTTCTTTTATTTAATGTTATAAATGAATTCCCAATCCCTTCTGATTTGCAATGTTTCTTCTGAGAAGTTGTTAATCTTATTGGTCTCTCATGGTAGATGTTCTGTCTGTTCTTTATAGCTGTCTTTAATTTTTTTCTTTTGTGCTGACCTTGGATAATCTGACAATTGTGTGCTTTAGGAATGGTCATTATTTGTAGTATTTCACAGGAGTTTTCTGGAGTTTTTATATTTGTGTGCCAACCTCTTTAGAAAGGTGGAGGACACCCAGCCAAGGATGACTTCTTAAATACATACCACCTAACATCAGAACACTCCAATTCATAAAGCAAGCCCTACTTGGGCCCATAAACATATCAATAACAATACCATAATAGTGGATTAATTCCATACCCCAACTAACACCATTAGTCAATCATTGAAGTAGATATTTAATAAAGAAACACTGGACTTAAATGGGCCTATAGACCAAATGAACCTAAAAGTCATCCGCAGAACTTCCCACCCAACTGCAGAATATACATTCTTTTTATCTCTGCTGAGAACAATATCCAAAATAGATCAATTCTTGGCCACAAATCAAGTCTCAATAAGTGTAAAAACAGCAAAATTATACCAAACATTTTTTCAGACTGCAATACTAAAAAGAGCTCCCAAATCTATATACTAATGAAAACCAACAACCTGCTTGTGAATAATCCTTGGATAAGCCATGAAATAAAGTCAGAAAGTTAAAAAATATTGTCGAAGCAAATAAAAATAGTAACACAACATAGCAAAACCTCTGGAACGCAGCAAAATCAGTCTGAGAGAAAAGTTTAAAACATTTCATATCTACATATAAAAGGGACATCAGAATTTAGCACCTTAAACTTGCACCTCAAGGAACTAGACAGACAAGAACAATATAAACCTAAAGGCAGTAGAAGAGAAATAACAAAGATCAGAGCAGAACTAAACACAATTAAGTTAAAAAATCATTGAATTTAAAGGTTGGCTCTTTGAAAGGGTAAACTAAATTGACAGACCAATAGCTAGATTAGGCAAGATTAAACAAGAAAAAAGAGAGAAAACTCAAATAAATTAAATCAGAAATGACACATATAACATAACAAGCGATAGCACAGAAAATTTTTTAAAAAGTCATCAGGGACTACTATGAACAACTCTGATGACAAGCTGGAAAACCTAGAGGAAATGGATGAATTCCTGGTAACAGATATCCTCCAAACACCTAATCAGAAAGAAATGAATAACTGAATAGACCGATAATGAGCCATGGAATTGAATAAGTAATAAAAACATTTCCCAACAACAACCACAAAACACTCAGGACCAGAATGATTCACAGTTGAATTTTATCAGACATATGAAGAAGAGCTAGTATCAATCCTGTGGAAATTATTCCAGATAATTAAGGAAGAGAGACTCCTTCTTAAATTATTTTTTGAAACAAGTATCACGTTGATGTTAAAATTAGGCCAGTACAAAATAACAAAAAGTTACAGGCTAAATATCTCAATATACATGCTAAAATCCTTAACAAAATACTAGCACACCAAATTTAACAACTTGTAAAAAGGAGGAACCATCACAATGAAGTGGGTTTTATTCCAGGGATGCCAAGATAATTCAATATTTGCAAACCAGTAAACATGATAAACAACATAAAGAGAAGCAAAAATAAAAACTATGCAATCATCTCAACAGATCCATAAAAGGCTTTTGACAAAATATCCTTTTGTGATAAAAAACCATCTACAAACTGAGCATTGAAAAAACATACTTCAAAACAATAAGAAGTATGTATGACAAATCAACAGCCAATAACACACTTAACTGGGAAAATTAGAAAATATTTTTCCCTCAGAACAAGAAAAAGACAGGGATGTCTACTTTCACCACTCTTATTCAACATCACATTGAAAGTCTTAGCGAGAGCAATCTGGAAAGAAAAATAAAAAGTATCCAAATTAGCAAAGAGGAAGTCAAACTATTCCTGTTCACGCTGACATGATTATATATCTAAAAAATCTGAAGACTCCTTTAAGAAACATTTAAGGCTGAGAAATGAGTTCAGGGATCTAAAATTCAATGTACAAAAGTCTGTAGCTGAAGCATAACAAAGCTTAGGCTGAGGATACAATTAAGACCTAATAATATTTCACAACCTCCCCTGAAAAAAAATTCTAGGAATACACCTAACTAAAGAAGTAAAAGATCTCTATAAGGAGAACTACAAAACACTGATAAAATAAATCATATGTGACACAAACAAATGGAAAAAAAATCCCATGTTTATGGATTGTAAAAGTGAATATTGTTAAAATGATTGTACTTTTCAGAGCAATCTACAGATTCAATAAAATTTCAACTTCTTTGTGTTACAGAACTAGCCACAAAAAAGGCCAAATAGTCAAAGCAATTTTAAGCAAAAAAAAAAACAAACCCAAAAAACAAAAAACAGCAACAACAAAAACAATTGTGGACATTTCACAATCATGTTGTGTTTGCCTTATACTATAAGGCTATAGTAATTACTATAAGACTATAGTAATTAAAACAGCATGGAACTAATACAAGAATAAAATAGATTGACCAATGGAATGAAATAGAGAATGCAGGAAAACCACATCTCTACAAATGAATTTTTGACAAAACCAACGAGAAATAAACAGTGGGGAAACACATCCTATTCAATAAATGGAGCTAGGAAAATCGGCCAGCCATATACATAATAATGAAACTAGGTCTATGTTTCTTATCATATACAAATATTAACTCAAAATTTCTCACCATAAGCAAATTAACTCAAGTATGAAATGGGAGATCTGAAACTATAAAAATTCTAGAATAAAACCTAGGAACACTCTTCTGAATATTTCCCTAGGCAAAGAATTGATGATAAAAAACCCTAAAAGCAATTATACAAAAAATGAAAATAGAAAACTAAGACTTAAACTAAAAATGTTCTGAAGAACAAAAGAGAGAATCAACAGAGTAAATGACCTACTGAATGAAGAAAATGTTTGCAAATTATGCCTCAGACAAAGGGCTAATATTCAGACTCTACAAGGAATTCAAACAGCTCAACATCAACCAAAAAAAAAAAAAAAATCAAAAAGTGAGCAAAGGAGATGAATAGATATTTCCCTAGAGAAGACACAAAAGTGACAAATAGACATATAAAAATATCCTCCACATCAATAATCATCAGAGAAATGCAAATTTAAACCACAATGAAGTGGCATCTCACACCAGACAGATGGCTAGTAATAGAAAGTCAAGGGGGTCAGGAAGATGGCAGGCAAGTCAGTCAGTCTATATGAGTCCCAGTGTGAATGAGTGAGTGTATGGAAAGTTTGTTTATGTGCTGGTGAGTGGGTGGGTATGTGAGTGGCTGACTGAGTGAGGACTAGGGAGCTAGTGGTCAGGGCTATTCCTGGTACAGTGACTGAATGCTGCCGCTGCTGAACTTGAACCCTAGCAATTCCTGATTCTTGGGACACAAAAGCTGAGTGCTTTTTTTTTTAAATCAACAAAATATTTCCTGGGAAGAAAATGCTGGGAAAGACTGACTAAATGGGGGATTTTGAGCAAGTGATCAAGGCCCCGGTGTAACAGTTGGTGTTGCAGCTTCTCTGCTGGGTCCCTGGTTTTTCACAGAAGCCAAGTGCCTTCTTTTTTTTTTGAACAGACAAAAGTTTTCCTGTGAAGAAGGGGCAGAGAGTGACTACCACCCCAGACTCTGCTTCACCACTGCAGCAGGAGAGACGGTCAGCTCCTGGATTGCCTCACTACTTCAATGCCTGGCCAGACACTGGAAGGGGCTGCAGAGGGAGCCCAGAGGCAGAGTCCTACTGAAGAGGACAAGAGAGGCACCCCACCATAATCTTAAAGGCAGGGCAGGAAAGTGCTCTGACTCGCTCACAATGGAGCAACCAACCCGATCTCTGTGACTGGGTGGATCAACTACGCAGGAGATGATTGTGAACCAGAGAAAATATTTTAAAATCACAAACTTTGGAGTAACCTAACGAGTGCTGAGTCCCAGGCAATCGACCCCCTTCCCTGATCCAGCCATGCTACAAAGGGTGTGGCCAGAAAAAGACAAGGAAGAACTCCAAGAGATCAGTGGTGAGTTCAGAGCTGACCCAAACACCCTTCTCTCCAGCAGTCCTCTGAATGTCAGACCCACACAGCTGGGCCAGGACTAAGAGGGACAAACCCAGGTGAAGCCTGGATGTCAGTCACAATAGAACTTTATTCCCGGATAGGCCTAACCAGGGTACCCCTACCCCCAGGACATACATGGGGAAGAGACAATGCCACACCGCCCCACCAGAGGAGATCTCCCTGCCCTGCAAGAGTGGGAGGGGAGGGCTACAGCCCCACCCACCTCCACTGCCCCTCCTCCTTTCCTGCTGTGGATACTGGGAAGAGAGTGAAAGAGGTGGAAGCTCTGAAAAAGAGACGATATTAGAAGAGCAATTACAATATGGCAGGTTTTTAAAAAATTTTTTTAAATTTAATTTTATTTTTAATAATTTTTTGCTTGTTTATTTATAGTTCATCTATTTTTAAGAAATATTTTTCCTTTGTGCATGAATGTGTATGTGAGGGTTTGATCTTCATCCCCCAATTTTTTTCTTTCTTTTCTTTCTTTCTTCTTTTGATTGTTGTTTTATGTTTATGTGTGTACGTGAATGACTAAGTGTTCATCTTTCAGTTTTGTTGAATTGTTTCTTCTATTTTTTTCTTCTGCTTTAATTTTTAATTTTTATAGTTTAAGTTGTGTGTCAATATATGTGTGGACTCAATCTGGACTCCTTCCCCCCAGTCTTTCTGTTTTTCTTCTCCATTCACTTTTTGATGGGTGTGTGTGTGTGTGTGTGCGTGCACACGTGTATGCTCATTTTTCTTGGTTTTTTGTTCATTTTGTTTCACTTTGTCGCTATTCCAATTTGTTTTGTGGAGTGTGAGTATGACAGTATGTGTGTGTGATCAATTGTTTTTGCAGTCGTTACTGCTTTGCATTGTAATATAGAGTGGTGGTGGGGAGTGGGTCTCAAGGAACACATACCACAATCAGTGAACATTGTAATTTGCAAATAGTCTCTGAATCCCAGCACTCCATCCCCTACCTTATTTGACTTTCAAAAACTACAAGAGACAGTAAAGC
>CAUYQG010064163.1:0-12394 GCA_963574415.1 Tarsius wallacei | reverse complement strand
TTTTTTCTTTTTTTTTTTTTTTTGAGTCACTCTGTTGCCTAGACATTAGTGCAGTGGCATGATCACAACTCATCATGGCCTTGACCTCCTGGGCTCAGGTGATCTCCCGTGCCCGCACCCCGCCTCAGTCTCCCAGGTAGTTGGGACTACAGGTATGCACTATCACATCTGGATATGTTTTTGATTTTCTATAGAGATGAGGTCTTGCTGTGTTGCCCAGGTGGGTCTCAAACTCCTGGGCTCTAGTGATCCTTCTGCCTTGGCCTCCCAAAGTGCTGGGATTACAGGCGTGAGCCACTGTACCCAACCTGTTTGTTTGCTTTCTCCTCTGCAGAGAAAGCAGAGACAGAGAGCAAAAATAGAGACCCAAATATTTAATAAGCACCAATCAAGTACCAAGCACCATAGAAAAAGCACCATTTAATCCAAATTTTAAAACGTAGGAAATATACAGTGTTATTGTCACCGTTTTACAGGTATGGACTCAGAGGTTACACGTTTGACAAGGTTACACAGTTAATAAGTAGTTATCTTCGTCCATTTGGGCAGCTGTGACAAGATACTTTGGTGAAGATGGCTTATAAACAACAGAAATTTATTTCTCGCAGTTCTGGAACCTGTATGTCTGCGATCAGGGTGCCAGCACAATTGGCTTCTGGGTGGGGACCCGCTTTCCCATTCTTAAATGGCCATCTTCTCACTGTGCCCTACACCTCACAGGATGAACGGACGAGGGGCCTCTCTGGGTTCTCTTTTATAAGGGCATCAATCCTGCTTATCTCTCAAAGTCCCGGCCTCTTTTTTTTTTTTTTTTGAGTTGGAGTCTCATTCCGTCGCCCAGACCGGAGTGCAGTGGCCACTCCCAGCCACCGCAGCCTCGACCTGCTGGGCTCCGGCGATCCTTCCACCTCAGCCTTCCGAGTAGCTGGAACTACAGGCGCGCGCTACCACGCCCGGCTGATTTTTGATTGATTGTAGAGATGAGGTCTCGCCAAGTTGCCCGGGCAGGTCTCGAACCCGTGGGCTCAGGCAATCCACTCACCTCGGCCCCGCCTCTTAATGCTTTCACATTGGGCATTCTCAGGTTTCAACGCATGAATTTTGGGGGAACCCAGACGTTCAGTCTATAGCAGTAGTCAACCCAACCAGTCAAACCCAGGTCTTTCCGCCACGTCAAGTTATCTCCCAAGAGGGGCAGAGAAAGAGAGGAAGAAGGTTAGACAGCAGGGCTGGAAGGGAAGAAGAGACATCGAGAGACCGGAGGACACACTCATGACACAGACTAATCACAGCGACTATAGCGATTGCTACACAGGCGTCTCCCGCACAATGGTCATGACCTTCCTTCTCACCCGCTACATGGGGAAGCTGTAAGCGCTCCCCACTGGCAATGGTGGCCCACCCAGGGCCGGTCCCTAACTAAAAGAGCCATGTGCATGGGTCCCAGCCTAATCCACCGAGACATGTGTGGACTTTCACAGCCGCCTCTTGTAGCTCCGAAGTCCTTGCTGGAGAAGGTTTGGAGAAAACAGCCAGGAAGACAGGTTTAGGGAAGTCAGAAAGGAGCCAAAATAGGAACTTATTTCTCTACTCCTCTCTGCAACAAGTCTCTATAAGGAACATTGCAAGAACGATTCTGAGAAGCAAACTTTTATGTTATAAGGTTTTAGATCAGGCTGGAGGTGGTGGCTCGCGCCTGTAATCCCAACACTTTGGGAGATTGAGGCAGGAGGATTGCTTGAGCTCCGGAGTTCCAGACCAACCTGGGCAATATAGCGAGACCTCGCCTCCATACACATTAAGAAAATTAGCCAGATGTGGTGATGCACGCCTATGGTCCACTCAGGAAGCTGAGATGGAAGGATTGCCTGAGCCCAGGAGGTCGAGGCTGTGGTGAACTATAATTGTGCCACTGCACTCCAGCCTGAGTGATGGAGCAAGACCCCTCCTCAAAAAAAAAAAAATTTTTTTTTAGATCCTACAAACCAATCATGTGCAAGTGGCACTTCTTTGCCTGCTACAGCCTTTCATTTGTCGTGACTCCCTAGGTTTGAGGAGATGAATCTCCTTGACTAAGGCTGTTATTTGTTTATTTTTTTGAATCAGTCTCACTCTTCACCCAGGCTGGAGTGCAGTGGCCCACTCACGGCTACCGCAGCCTCGACCTGCTGGGTTCAGATGATCTTTCTTCCTCAGCCTCTCAAGTAGCTGGAGCTACAGGTGCGTACCACCACGCCTGGCTGATTTTTTAAATTTATTGTAGAGATGCCATCCCGTTGCGTTGCCCAGGCTGGTCTCAAACCCCGGGGCTCAGGCCATCCTCTCGCCTTGGCCTCCCAAAGTGTTAGGATGACAGGTGTGAGCCATGGCACCCGGTTCATTTCTAACAAGGCTGTGAAATTTCTGCAGGAGGTGGTCTTAGTGAGTCAGGACTTGGCGCTCCGCCCTCTGAGTTGATAATGAGCAGATTTCCCAGTAGGTTAGAGACAAGTACAGGAGGCGGAGTCTTAAATAAGTGGTAAAACCGGCCACAAACTCTCAGGGCAACTTCTTTCAAGGCTAGGAGGTTAACGCCAATATGTTCCTGCAGTCCCAATTTGGATCATATTTGAGTATATTTTCAATTATCTCTCAATTGTCTCTGTAGGTTCGGCAGGATAGACTGTCTTCTGTTTCCTATCTTTAACTAGAAAACAAACAAAAACAAAAAATAAAGATTAAAAAAAACCTTTGTGGTGCTCTCGAAATCTTGCCTATCCACTTTTCTGAAGGCCATTACATAGGACTCAAGCAAGAGATGTCAAGAGAAAAGGTGAGAGAATTATGGGCTAGAGTCTTAACTAATGGTCTTAAAGAAAGGCAAATGTCAGGCTGGCCGTGGTGGCTCACACTTGCAGTCCAGCACTTTGGGAGGCCGAGGCGGGAGGATTACTTGAGCCCAGGAGTTCGAGACCAGCCTAGGCAACATAGTGAGACCTCCTCTCTACAAAAAAAAAAAAGAATAAAAAAAATTAGCTGGGTGTGGTGGTGCGTGCCTATAGTACCAGCTACCCAGGAGGCTGAGATGGAAGGATCACCTGAGTCCAGGAGATCGAGGCTGCAGTGAGCTGTGATTATGCCACTGCACTCCAGGCTGGGCAACAGAGCGAGACCCTGATGCAAATTTTTAAAAAGGCAAATGTCAGCTGTTAGTCTCCTTGATGAATCTTTGTTTGCCTTTTATTGGTTCTTGAAGAAAAGGAGGCAGAGGCCATGCTGAGGAGGCAGAGGCTTCACATGGGAAGGCTGGAGGCTGCATTCCCTGGTCACCCAGGGTTGCATTGGAGAGCTTTGCATCAAGAATCCCTCAGAAAAGGCAGCACCCCCAGGGCTGGTTCCCAGGGCTGGGGACAGGAGGGGATCTAGGGGCATTACAGCTCTCAGGATCCTCTCACTGCCTGAATGCAGCCTTCTTCTTTCCTCACATCTCCCTGGGAAGTGCAGCAGCCAAGACAGAGAGCACCTGTACCATCTGTGTGTAGAGATTCACTGAGGTAGACAAAGGGTCCTGGCAGGGAGAGGAAAGTGCAGGTGCCAGGCACGCTGGGGGTAGGGGAGAGAAAAGAGGGAGGGAGGAACGGTCCATGGAGAAACCCACCCTCATCTTTCACTTGGTCAAAGCTGGGCCTTTCTTGCCACACACACACGTCTGGGAAAGTATGTCAGCCTGGGATCCCTTAGGGACACCTCTGGTCAAATGCATGAGCCTCTGGACTAACTCTTCCTTAACTTTTTGGTGACCCTGTCTTGGGGTTAACATAGACCAGGTTGTCTCAATCTCAGCGCTATTGGCATTCTGGGTCAGATAATGCTGTGCTGTGGGGGCTGTCCTGGGGTGGGTAGTCACACCCTCAGCCCCTCCCTAGTAGATGTCCCTAGTAGATGTCCCCGTCCTTGTGGGGTTGGTAGCCACACCCTCGGCCTCTCCCTAGTAGAGGTCCTGAGCACCTCCTCTCTCACTGTGGCAACCAAAGGGGTTTCCAGGCATTGCCCGGTGTCTCCTGGAGGCAACATTGACTGCAGTGAGAAGCACTGATGGAGACACGTTCCTTGCTCTAGACCGTGGGTGCATGCTCCTCTTCAAGGGTGTGCCCAAGGCAATAGCAGGTAACCAACCGACCACTCATCCTTGACGCATGGAGAGGTGGCGACTTTCACACAGACGCTGTTTCAGACCTTGGCGACAGCAGTGCGGGCACAGGAGACTTCCCAGGACTCCTGGGGAAGCTCATCTTCCACTGGAGAAAAGTCACTGTGGATCTGGCCAGAAAGATGCTCAGAGGCAAGGTCTAAAGGTGAGCTGATGTTAGGGCCTTGGGTCCCTGGCCGTGGCCCAGAGATAACACTCTAGGGCAGCGGTCCCCAGCATTTTTTGGCATCAAGGACTGGTTTCACGGAAGACAATTTTTCCATGAACAGTGGTAGTGGTGGGGGTGGTGTGGTCATCAGACATTAGATTCTCATCAGGAACCACAACCTAGATCTCTCACATGTGCAGTTTCCAATAGGGTTCGCGCTCCTATGAGACTCTAATGTCACCGCTGATCTGGCAGGAGATGGAGCACCACTTGCCTGTTTGCCACTCCCCTCCTGCTGTGTGGCCTGATTTATTTTCTCTTTTTTTTTTTTTTTGGAGTTGGAGTCTTACTATGTCGCCCAGCCTGGAGTGCTGTGGCACACTCACGGCTACCGCAGTCTCAACCTGTTGAGTTCCTTCTTCCTCAGCTTTCTAAGTAGCTGGAACTACAGGCACACGCCACCATGCCTGGCTAATTTTTTTGATTTAATGTAGAGATGAGGTCTCACCAAGTTGCCCTGGCTGGTCTCGAACCCAAGGACTCAGGCAATCTTCTCGCCTCGGCCTCCCAAATTGCTGGGATTACAGGCTTGAGCCACTGCACCTGGCCTGCGGCCTAATTTCTAACAGGTTACATGCCAGTGTTGTCCTGTAGCCCGGGGGTTGGGAACCCCTGCTGTGGAGCAGAGGTGTCCAAACTTTTGGCTTCCTTGGGCCTCATTGAGTCAAGAGGAATTGTCTAGGGCCACACATAAATTATATAACATAGTGTATATACATGATAAGACATTAAAAATATTTTAAATTATAAAGTTTAGAAAAATGAGGACAATAGTAAAACTAGTGGGACATTTGACTTTATTTTTGTAAAACTAATCCATCAGTGTCTGGTTCAGTGGAAGTGGTCACAATCCTTAGTGAGTTCTCAAGGTGCTCATCAGAAATGTTTGTTCAAATTTTGCTCCTTGTGTGCTCCATAATTGAAAACAGCTGCTTGCAAATGTACATGCTGCCAAAAAGCGATGCCATGAATAAGGCGTGATTGTGAACTTCAAAAATGGAACTGAACATGGGGACATGAAGAAAATACATGCTTAAAAACACATGATTGACCTTCCATACGACCCAGCAATTCTCCTTCTGGGAATACACCCGGAGGAACTCAAATCATTCTATAAAAAATATACCTGTGCATGCATGTTTATTGCAACATTATTCACAACAGCAAAAACATGGAACCGACCGTGCTGTCCACTGAAAGTGGACGGATAAAAAAAATGTGATGGAATATTGTGCAGCCATAAAGAAGGACAAAATTATGGACTTTGCAGCAACTTGGATGAATGTGGAGTCTCTCTTACTCAGTGATCTATTGCAGAAACAAAGAACTGAGTACCACATGTTCTCACTCATAAGTGGACCCTGAACATTTAGCATAATACTACAAGAAAGAGATTGGAAGTAGCGGGGCACTGCCAGGGGAAGAAGTGGGGGACACATAACATCACCAAGGATACCTGATCCTAAACCAGGCAAAGTGAGGACCAATGGGAGGCCCAAACTTTACCTGTATGTTAACCACTTATGTACCTAATTCTGAATTGTACCCCACATCTTTTTTTTTTTTTTTTTTTACTAAACAACTTTTAAGCTATCAAAAATTTTAAAAGATGCAATCTTTTTTTTTTTTTTTGAGTTGGAGTCTAACTCCACTGACCAAGCTGGACTGCAGTGACACGCTCATGGTCACCCTGGCATTGACCTTCTGTCTCAGCCTTCCAAGCAGCCAGAACTACAGGCACGCACTACCACACCCAGCTAATTTTTGGTTTATTGTAGAGACGAGGTCTTGCCAAGTTGCCCAGGCTGGTCTAGAACTCACGGGCTCGGGTAATCTACCTCCTTGGTCTTCCAAAGCGTTGGGATTACAGGCTGAGTCACCGAGCCCAGCCCACATTTTAATTTTTAAAAACTTTTTGTGGAGACAACGTCTTGCTATGTTGCCCAGGCTGGTTCAAACTCCTCAAGTAATCCTCCCACCTCGGCCTCCCGAAGCTCTGGGGTTATAGGTGTGAACCACCAGACCCAGTCACTCTTAGTCATCTTGAAACTATGGATGTAGAGGCCTCTTAAGGCTTGTGAACTGCTGCAGGCTCGTCATATCTGGGGGTTGACTCTGTTTGTGGTTTATGACCCAGAACTTGGTCTCTAGAGCTAGACAGTACTTTCAGTCCCACTGGGAGCACACTAGCCATTCATTTCTTCTCCACCTTGTTTGCTGTTTTTGTTTGTCTTGAGTATAAGCTTTTCTAGATTCCTTATGTTTTAAAGGAAAAAATATTCTTCTTGTGGAAGGAGAAATGACGGATTTTTTTCCCCCTTAAGTTATGCAGATGAAGCTGTGTCTGCACTTGGTTACATTCATGTCTACCGAGATGTCATTACTTATAGGAGAGCCTGGGATTTTCAAGAATAGCAACATGGTAATTTGTCTTTCAAATACTGTTTTACTTATAGCAGCAATAACAGGAAATGTGTACTATTTTTCAGTGTTATAATCTGATTCACCCTTTGATATAAACAGCTTTATCTCATCTCATTGTTTATATCACATTCCTATTCCTCTGGAAAGAACAATATTTTTCTCCCTGAAAAGTAATATATTCTTGTCTAAAGATGGCTTAAATAAGTAACAGATGGCCCTTTTGTGCATGTGTGCCCCACCCCCACTCATTCTCAGCATTTGATCGGATATTAAAAATCAGTATGTTTTGAACATAGCTTGTGTCTGAACGTACAGGTTTGTTACCAGCTCGGCTTCTTTTATTTATGTGATGGTGGTATGGCTTGGATAGTTTTAGAATACAGGCAGTTGAATGAATTTATCTGTGCTTGTCAAGTGGAATGTGCTTGAACAAATATCTTTCCTGGTTCATAGTTACCCAGGGTAGTCATGGAAAAGATAGACTAGACAGAGCCCCGTGTGTGTCACAGGATCCTGGCTGTAAAATCAAGTTCACTGTACACAAAGCTCTCTCCAAACTACTTATTTATAACATACTCCTAATGTTAAAATTTGTTCTGGGACCAGGACTGAATCTTGTCAAAAAGAAGTTTCAGGGTCAGGTGTGGTGGCTTACGCCTGCAATCCCAGCATTTTGGGAGGCTAAGGCAGGAGGATTGCTTGAGCAAGACTAGCCTGGGCAACATAACAAGACCTCATCTCTTAAAAAAAAATGTAGCTGGGTGTGGTGTCATATGCCTGTAGTCCTAGCCACTGGGAGGCTGAGGCATGAAGATCACCTAAACTCAGAAGGCCAAGGCTGCGGTGAGCTACAATTTGTGCCACTGCATTTTGCCTGGGCAGCACAACGAGACCCCGACTCAAAAAAAGGAGAGAAAGCTTTTAAGCAGGGGAGTGAAATGAAAAATTAAGATTTCCCGAAGACCAATCAGGGGCTGGTTAAGGAAAATGAATTGAAATGAATAGAGATGAGAGGTTGTGAGATAAATTAAGAAGTGGCCAATAATCCAGGTATGAAACGACTCGTCTGGAGAAAAATAATGCTGTGAAATGGAGTGGAAACTGTTCCAGAGAAATTATAAAACTCGATGGGCCGGAATTGGTGGCTCAAGCCTGTAATCTCAGCACTTTGGGAGGCCAAGGTGAGAGGATTGCCTGAGCCTGCAAGTCTGAGATCGTCCTGGGTAACATGGTGAGACCTCGTCTCTGTAATAAATCAAAAATTAGCTGGGCAAGGTAGCGCGTGCCTGAGTTCCATGTACTTGGAAGGCTGAAGTGGAAGGATTGCCAGAGCCCAGCAGATAGACGCTAGGGTGGCCGTGAGTGTGCCACTGCACTCCACGTGGGCGACAGAGTGAGACTCCAACTCAAAAACCACCCCCCGAAACAAAAAACTTGATGCCTTGATCTGATCGTTGCATACAGAAGAAGGAACCCAAGGTGAAAGTCACAGATTTTTAAACCCGAGGGACTGTTTGAAATGATGCTGCGATTGTAAGGAGGAGGGTGGACAGAAATTGTGTTCAATATTAAAAAAAAAACTTATTATATATATATTTTTTTACTGGAAAAGATCTAAATGTCAGGAGTTGGTATGTGGTTTAACTTGTCAAGATTTTAGACGGCTGCTTCTTGAAAGTGTGATACAAAATGCTGTAATGTGGAATATTGCTGCAAATTAGGCGTATTGATTTGATATTGTCAAGAAATATAACACCTCAAAAATAGGCAGACTAGTGAAAAAGATACCCCGCTGGCAGGTGTGGGTGCAACTGTGCGATTTTCGAGCAAAAAAAAAAAAAAAAAAAAATATATATATATATACAACAAGCTAGCAGAGTTGAAGCTGGTACAGATTACATTGAAAGCAACTTTATTTTCCCAAACCCACTGGATGGGACATATGTGTCCACCTCTACCCCTACCCTGAACCGGGGTGCTTATAATGCATATGGAGGTTCTTAATGGCACATGAGAAAGAAAAGATGGCCCTCTTTATTTATTTATTTATTTTGTCAGTGGGGTTTCTCAGATACACAATAAGGTTTAAGTTATTTTTGAATCACGAAAGAAAGGCTGTGATCTGAGGGCTAAAAACAAAAGGGTGACACCTGGGAGGGTGCGTCAGAAAGGACCAAGAAGAGAGATCTGAAAATCTATTTATTGGCTTCCTATGGTGCTCGTGACTTTTACTGCTCCTGGTCTCATAGAGTCTTCAGACTAACACAGCTGCCCTTTAGTGAAGGAGGTATTTGGGGATCCGGAGGGAGTTTTTGTTTTTCAGTATGCTTACATTGTTTGTGGCCTCTTGCTGACGCTTTTCTATTATTTATTTAGCTGGAGTGGTGTTGTGAAATCATTTTCACCAATTAAGCTAATATTTACAAACTTAAGACATTTGACAGTGAAGGGCAGCTTTAAAATATCTTTTGGAAATCCCAAGTTAGAATAGTTATGATACAATAAGAACTAACTTTTTTTTTTACAGTAAAATGGACTGATATATTTACTGCTATTGTCATCTTTTCCTGAACATAGTTACAGGCTCTTTAAAAATTATCCTTTAAAATCATGAAGATGCAAGTTGATTTCCTATCTTTTGGTATTAATTAAGAGAGTATTTGTGGAATTGTGAGTTAAAGTAGGCGAGGGACGTGTCTTATTTTTTAAAGTGAAATTTGCCTGTTTTCTTGGCATTTAGGGTTATTTAATCAGTTACCAAGAAGTGTGTGGTTTTTGTTATTAACTAATTCTATTATTTCACTTACACATGATGGTAATATCCTGAAATTTTACCTGAAGTAAGTCATCATCGACAGCCTTAAGACCATATTATGGACACTGGATAAGAAACAAAACGCTTCTTTGAGCTCACAGCTCTCAATGGTGCTGTGACTGGTGAGAAGATTTCCTTTCCTTTAAGCCTGAGGATTGGCAAATCTTCAGCCTGACTTAGAGAGATACTCTCCCCACAGTCATTTCCCTTCAAAGCCCATTCTTAGCAGAGCTTCTGTCATCCGGAATTATTCTCCTAAGAGTCAACACTCTCTGCAGCGTCTTTTCTTTTTTTCATCTCTATTGAGTTGACTCCCAGTTGGTGACTTGAGAACATACCAAGATGATTCTCTTTTGCTGAAACTGAATCATGAGCACGGCTTCTCTTTATGAAAACAGCTGTGTGTGTGTGAGTTTGCAGTGCATTCTCCGAAGGGTGAGCCGTGGCTGCTGTAGGCAGGAATGTGTATGCGGAGAATCCCAGGGAACTCTTCGCCCCTTTCCAGACATTGTCCTTCTTTCTGACCTTCACTAGCCTGGGAGAGGCCCGAGGAACCCACGTCTCATAGTGGCCTCTCAGAAGATCCCAGGCTTCGTAGTTTGGCACAGAGTGGAAAAGGAGTCGCTAAATGACAGTCCTCACACACCCTCCTCCAAGTCTCAGATCCCTTGTGTTTGAAAAAAAGACCAGAAGAGACAGCCAGAGATCCTTACCATGTCTGCATTTATTTTCTACTGACCAGCCCTTTGCTGCTCTCTACAAAGACAATCGCAGTCTTCCCTGATACTGATGACTGAGAATCTTGACAACTCAGTAATATGCAGAAAAGCTTCTTAAATGTAAGGCATTTCAAATGTGATGTGCACCAACAGTTACAGAAAGTGGAGAGTACATCTCCCCCCGTGTTCAAGGTTGCCACCTACCATTTGCTCTTTTTTTAGTGTAAGAGGAGTGATATACCTTTTGTTTTAATTCCATATGAAAACATCCAAACGTGTACAGAATTAATATCTAGACTCTAAAGAGATATTCTTAAAGGATAAACTAAAATTATTCTCATTAATTCAAGGTCCTAACTCAGAGTTGTCACAGCTCACGGAATGTGTTTGAGATTCACAGTAGGCAGGTTACCATTAAGTTCCCTAAGAGCTTTAGTTTTAAGCCACAAATTAAATGGGTTCAAGCTAATTAGCTATACAGCCTTGCATTTTATTCATGTTTGCTTATTCGTCATTACTAATTTTTCTTCCAGAGGATCAAAATAATAACATTACTCATTTGCAGTGGTTTCCCTCCTTTCCATAAACTATTTTCTAATATTACCTCAAACAACTTTAATTTCCTATGCTCTGAGTACTCTTTTCCAAATAAACCCAGGGAAGCCCCCTGCTTCCCTAAGTGCTGCGAAGTGACTGTGTTATCCCTTAGAATGTTCTCTTTTGGCCATCACAGCACTAGCATCTTACTGTTAATCTTTCCTAAGAAAAACAAGCCTTTCCTCTTGAAGGCCTGGGACCTTAAAAATAACAACTACAAAGTGTTTTTATGTGGTAAATGCTCATCATAAATTATTTTTTTTTTCCTGGATCCTACCGTGTCTCTTCTTGAAGAACAGGGCAAGAGGGAGAAGTTTGTACTGTCGTCCACCCATCCCGGACACAATCATTTGCACTAAATTAACGCTTCCTGGGGAGATGTTACTAATTCTCTACCAGGCGACCCAGTTACTATGACTATTCTTAAAAAAACAAACCTCTTATGGGAAATACACCCCCGCTAGGCTGAAGCAGAAAGAAAAAGCTAAACTCTGTTTAAAATCTGGACCCTTTGACCCGTGAACTCTAAGTTCCTTTCCTGTAGGGTTCTTAAAGCCATAATGGTTGGGCTGTGACTCCCACGACTACCCGTGAACATAAGCAGATGCAGGTTGGCTTTCAAGAAGCTGGACTATGATTATGCTATTACCAAGAGACCAAAACAAATTTATTATGGTACATAAAGGAAGTTTTGTATGATGGTGGTCAGTGACTCAACTCTGCCTGTCCAAATTATTCTGTTCTCTTATGAATGAGGACCTTATCAGGGATTTTCTCACAATTAAAAGCTCACTGAAAACAAAAGAAAGGCTAATAATATACAAACACACACATATCCATATACTGTACACATATGCAAACACATGCCTATATATATGTATATACACACACACAAACACACACACACACACACACACCCCAGGTAGCCATATGTAAACTAAGCTGTATTATCTGCCCTTGGCTGTTTCAGAGACTGTGGAATTATATATTCCAAGTGATGAAAGGGTCTCCAACCGGTAGGATGTCTATTTACTGGGCATTTTGGAGCAGAGGCTAAGATCACGTATGGGATATTGTACCAGTAGAACATGGCTGTGTTCTGTTTACTTGGTCCATTGATATACTCTGATGGTTTTGTCAGCTTAAATTGTGGAAATATCCACTCTCTCACCTTCTCTGGAGGCCTTAAACTGAGCCAAGGTCAAGCCGGAGTCTCTCTGGGATGTACTAGAAGCCCTTGTGTTAAAAATAACATTCAAGCCAGCACTCTAAACCAAACCAAAAAAAATATATATATATATATATTTTGAGTTGGAGTCTCACTCTGTCGCCCAGACTAGAGTGCAGTGGCCTCCTGGCCACTGCAGCCTCGACCTGCTGGGCTTAGGTGATTCTTCCGCCTCAGCCTTCCAAGTAGCTGGAACTACAGGCGCATGCTACCA
>CAUYQG010064161.1:0-19549 GCA_963574415.1 Tarsius wallacei | reverse complement strand
CTTTTTTTTTTTTTTTTTTTGAGTTGGCGTCTCACTCTGTCGCCCAGACTGGAGTGCAGTGGCCGCTCCCGGCCACCGCAGCCTCGACCTGCCGGGCTCCGGCGATCCTTCCGCCTCAGCCTTCCAAGTAGCTGGAACTACAGGCGTGCGCTACCATGCCTGGCTAATTTTTTTGATTTATTGTAGAGATGAGGTTTCGCCTGCCCAGCCAGGTCTCGAACCTGTGGGCTCAGGCAATCCACTCACCTCAGCCTCCCAAGGCGCAGGATTACAGGCTGAGCCACCGAGCCCAGCTGCAATTTATATTTTCAGTGCTATTTCTACCTACTTCAAAGAAAAAATTTCGCACAGTAAAGGGCGAAGAGGAAATGTCACCATTTTGCAAACCTTTGGTGGTGGAATTAGTTGAGGTAAGGTTTTAGATTGAGCTTTTCTTCTTATTCTTGGGCTTCTGACTTTAAGATTCATTTGTGGCCTTAAGGTCTCATTCTCCCCAAATCTCATTTCTGCTCAAACACCAGAGCAATAGTAGTAGGCTGGTTTATACCTGAGTGCTTTAGAGATGTGGTTTAGAACTCTGCATCCCACATAATACTATCTTTGCCTTCAGGTATTAATATTGCTAATCTCAAGCTCACTTGATTCACTAAAACAAAAGATAAAAACAAAAAATAAGACAAAAATTCCTTGTCATAGAGTTTAATAAGGCTTCAGAGAAATATTTGTAAAGTTACCATTATAAAATGCTTCACAAGGAGAAAGAATTAATTGCAATGATTTGATTGTACGTTGTGTAAGGGAGGAACACACCCCATGTTAGGTTTAGTGACTGGGGCCCTGTACCTTACACTGACAAAAGATGCACAAGATAAGAGCAAACAAAGGTTTATTACTATGTGTATCTTCCTTACACATGCGACCACTCAGGGGTGAATAACTGAAAGAGGCAGTTAGAACTTGGATTTTCATAGCATCTTGGCAAAAGAACAATACATTTTTAGAGAAGTGACAAGACAAAGGAAAAGGACTTTGAGTTTCTAGAGTGGCAAATTGTGGGCAGGCAAATTTGAGTGAACAAACAGAAGACAAGGACCAGTTAGTAAATTTTCTTAAGCAGATTTCTCTGGTGCCCCCTTTGGACTGGTAAGTTTAGAATAGTAATTTTTTCTCCTTCCTGGTAAGAGGACAGGGGTGGGGCGGAGAAATACCTTTACAAATTTTTCTCCTGCTTTTAGGTAAATAGGAGGTGGGCAGAGAGCTTTCCTTGTATCTGCTTCTTAATTGGCTTCAGCTCAGAATAAACCTTATTATATTTTGGGCATATTTTGACATAATATAGTACATAATCCTTATGTGTCAGGTTTTGAGCTGCTAATTTTTACTCTCTAATTATTTCAACTGGTAACGGTACACTCTTCAAAAATTTTGTTATCCTTCTATGAAGGAAAGATAGTTTGTGCTGTGACCAACTTTTAAAACTCATCTCAAGCTTTTGGCTCCTGGGAAACTCTGCCAATCTTCTCTCCCTTCTCCCCTGCAGTGCTATGATACAAAGATTTTTGTTTAAACTATGAATTGAATCTTAAAGCAATCAGGTATAAATAAGAGCGAGGAAGAGATCAATTATCAGATAAAAAGAGGATCTAGTGGGTTTTAATTTTTTTTAGACCACTAAAGTCCAATTATGTTGTTTCTTCTTTGATTATTCAGCAATTATCCTGAGATTCTTGACCAACTTCAAGGGTATGACTAAAATGTGCCTGAATCTTTATTTGACATTTAAGCCAGCCATGAAAATTAACATTGTGCTAGAGTTACAGGGAACAAAGAAGTCATCCTAAATTTGAAGAATTTCTGTGGGTAGTAACTTTGAATTTAATGCAACTTTGACCTGCCCAAGCTTTGCTTTAGTTATTTACCAACACTGGCTTTAACACATCTCTGTGACTATGACTGGAACTAGAGAAAAAAATTTCCTTAAGAACTTTTTGTGCACAGTTCACACTTCTGTTTGTTACTGATAAAAATTTTAGTGGTCTTGGTAATCTAATACATATATATATATATATATATATATGTTACTGTGAAGTTGTACTATCTAAAAGGACCTATACCAAAATAAGTCAGACATAAAAGCTAAGAGGTTATATGAATGTATGTGCAGTTTTTTGCTTGTTCATGGTTATTTGTTTGTTTTCAGATGGTCAATCAGGCAGTTGCCCATCAGGGATGTAGGATAAAGGATGAGTTATGGACATGAAAAGTGAAGTTATTCACCACAGGCAATGATCAAACATCAGAATATCTAGAGTACTGCCAATCCAAGGGGACAGCAAAAAATAAAATATGTAATACAGTAGCTTTTAGCTCAGTCTTTCAATAATTGCTTGACTAATATAAAGACTCTTGAATTTAGTAGTCCCAGCAAATAAATATCTTTCTCCTCCTCATAAGGGTTGTAACCAGCACTTCTCTAGCAAAAGACAGGTTAACAAGAGAAAAATATGACATATTAATTTAATCAAAGTTTAACATGACATGGAGGCTTTCAGAATTAACACCCAAAGACCTAAGGGAAAACTGCCCATTTTTTTGCTTAGATTTGATGAAGAGTGGACAGCCGTGTAGATATGTGACTGATCAAGAAGGTAATGTTCTCGCAGTAATAGCTTGACTGGAAAAATCCAGCAAGGCCTATCTGTTCAGATTCTTCTTGACTTCTCTGTTGTAGTACTTGTTCCTCCCAAGTATCTCCATGGGGAACAGGAATTCTGGGTTCTATAACTTTCTTTGGGGGAGAAAGAAGGATGAGAGGAAGGAGGGCAGGAGAAGATCAGAGAGACTTTGCTTCTGAGTCTGCTTCAGACACCTTCCAGTGTCCTTTAGTTCAAAATACTTAGCATGCCAAAGCACCAGACTTTGTGATACTGTTTTGTGAACCCCAACAGTTCCAAATTTTGCCCCTCACTGTTTGCACATTGGAATCATTTGAGAAGCTTAAAAATTATTGATGTCCTGTTCCATCACTGGAGATTGTAACTTAAGTGATCTGGGGGTGTGAAGACCTTGGCTTTGGAATTTTTGAAAGATCCCTTGAGGTGCAGATGGTTTAGGAACCATGGCCCAAGAATTATCTGATCTTCTTACTGGTGTTCACTTGTTCAGTCAGCATTTGTTTAAACATACTTCTGTGCCAGGTGCTATATTAAGTACTTGGAAATTAGAACAAAAAGTATAGAATTTGCCTTTAGGAAATCCTAATGCAATGATGAAAATGGACAGGAAAACAATACACTGGGTAACTACTACAGAAAGGGCAGAGGTTAAGTCACCTGGACCAGGGTGTAGAGGGGTGTGCTGGAGAAGAAGAATCAGGAAATGTTTCATAGAGGAGCTGTAATGTGGGCCCAACTCTTGAACTGAAAAGAAAGAAAACAGGTAGAGAAGAAGAGACAAGAAACAGGATGTATAAAAACACAGACACCTGAGAAATCGAGTTGCAGCCAGCCTCTTATTTCATTTTTCTTTAATTCAACTTGTTTATCATTAATAAGACATTTTTCTTATAACACTGTATTACACGCAGCAGTTTCCTGCTCAAAAAGACTCTGGGTCCTTATTGACATCAGAATGAATCCTGCACTGCTTAACCTGACATCAGAACATGCTAACCCCTCCTTCAAAGCATTTAAATTGTCCTCTTTATTGCCCACCTGAAGACCCAGGGTGCAATTCCGTCACTTCACCTTTGCTCACATTATTCCTCTGCACTAAAGTGTCCTTCCTACTCCCTTGACCAGGTAACTGAATCCTCCCTTTGCTCAGGGTTCCTTCAAACCATTCCACTCTCTCATCTCAATCTTGAAGCATTTACTTTTACTACTCTCATTTTTTATTAATTAGATTGTGCCCTGAATATTTATCTATATCTTTACTGTTTAATGAAATTGTAAATTTCTTAAAGAAAGACATAGGCCCACATTTTTTTTTTTCTCTTTTTGCATATGGCACAGTGCCTTATATCTTTATTGCTGAGAAAAAAACCTGAATGACAATAATATGAGTTTGGAAAATAGAGAAGCTGATCATTTGCATAATTACCTAGTCTTTTGGCCAATGATGCACACTACTTTTGAGTAGTTATAAGGATGGTGTACAAATTGTTCTGTATTTTGAAGTTTTTTTTTTTTTTAAAGTAGGATTTATTAAGAAGACAGAAAAGCTCCCATAGTGGGAGGGGATCTGAAAGAGGTTGCCCTGTATTTTGAAGTTTTACTTGACATTATATTATCAACGTTTCTTAAGAAAATTAAAAAATATCTTTAGATAATAATAAAAAAGACCACTTACTCATAGTGTAGTAGGTATCGTTTTGCTCATGCTGCTTCCACTTTTGTATGCTCTTATTCCAATCCCATGGGGTAAAAAAAAAATGACGTTATTCTGGGGAAACTGTGAACACTGAGCCCCAAAATGGTAGAACTGTGCCACTTACTTGTATTGTAGGTTAACTTTGGATACTTATTTTACGTATCTAATCCTCAGTTTCTTCATCTCTGAGATGGGGATAATAATAGCTTCCACCTTGCAGGATTTTCTGAGGATTAAGTGAGATGGTGGACATAAATAGTGCCTGACATACTGCAAACACCCAGTGTATGTTAACTGTCACTGCTGTGACTGCCGCTGATCCCTTTTTACAGGTGAGCCAACTGGATCAAAGGCACCTAGTAATTCTCTCAAGATGACACAGCTAGTGTGTGACACAGCCAGGATTCAAACCCGTGTTCCAATTATGGCATGAGCTAGAGATCACAGAATTTAACAGAATGTAGTCCAAGTATAGCGTGTTACCATTGAGTGAGACAGAGAACATGTGCAGCATTTTGAAGGCAAACACAATTGGGGAAACGATATCCTCAGATTACATTGTGGGTGGAGAGAACGAGAGCAAGAGAGTGAGAGGGAGAGAGGAGGGAGGGAGGGAGAGGAAGGAGAGAGACATCAAAATCTTCTTTTGCCTTTTTTTTTGAGTTGGAGTCTTTCACTCTGTTGCCCAGGTTGGAGTGCAGTGGCGTGCCCGTGACCACTGCAGCCTCCATCTGCTGGGCTCAGGCGATCCTTCCACCTCAGCCTTCCAAGTAGCTGGAACTACAGGCATGCATCACCATGCCAGGCTAATTTTTTGATTTATTGTAGCGATGAGGTCTCACCAAGTTACCCAGGCTGGTCTTGAACCCATGGGCTCAGGCAGTCCTCTCACCTCGGCCTCTCATAGTGCTGGAATTATAGCTCTTTTGCCTCTTATCTCAGACTCCCCAGCTGTCCTCTGGTCTGAGCTCTGAAGCAACACAGCATGGCAGAAATAGCTGGAACAGAACTCAGGCTGCCTCCTCCCAACCTATGTCATAACTGGGAATACTGAAGCCCAACACCTGGGCCCTCTCCTCAGCTCTCAAATGAGGGGTTGAATCCTCTCTGGCTCATTTAGTAACTAGAACAATTCCCATTCTTATTGAGGTGACAGCATGAGGGCAAATAAGTTGGGACTTTGTGTGGAAGTATCTAGTCCTTTCTGAACTTTGTCATTTGGAGACTAAGCTTAAAAATTGAAGTCAGCCCTATTAGTACTATAGCTGCTAATACAACAGTCTCTCCTTATCTTGGAGAGTATCTTCCAAAACCCCCAATGGATGCCTGAGACCCAGTATAGTATCAGACCTGATCATTTGGAACATGTTTCTGTCCATCCTTTTCCAATTTCACTAAGTACTTATCACATACTAGGACCATGACTTTTGCATTTTAGGGTGCCACAGCAAAACTAGCACAAATTTCTTTTTTACTTATTCACAATTTTGGGAATAGAAGATTCGATCTTACTGTAGATCTTAGCAACCTCAGCATACAATTTTTTTTCTGTCCTTAATTAAGCTGAGAACTTTCACCTTTTCACTTAAAAGGAGCACTTCACAGCTTCCTTTTGGCATATCCGAACTGCCAGCATTACTATGCTTGCAGCTTGGGGCCATTATTTAGCAAAATAAAGATTATTTGAACACAAGCACTGTTAGTCTGATAATCAAGTGGGTCATTAAGTGACTAATAGGTGGGTAACGCAGATAGTGTGGAGGTGCTAGACAAAGGGAGGACTTCCATCCCCGACTGGATGGTGCAGTATGATGTGAGATTTTATCACATTACTCAAAACAGTGCGCAATTGAAAATTTAAGAATTGCCTATTTCTGGAATTTTCCATGTGATATTTTTGGACAGCAGTTGACCACAGGTAACTGAAATCATGGAAAGCAAAACCAATGGGGGGACTACTGTAATAGTTACTATTTATTGTGTTCTTGCTGTTTGTCGTGGACTAAGCTAAACACATTACACATGTTATTTCCTATGACGTACATGACAATCGTACAAAGTAGCTCCTATTCGTATCTCCATTTTATATGTGAAGCAACTGAGCATCTTAACCCTTCCATCTGCTGCCATCAGCATCTCCTTTAGAAAAACATGTATTGGCCAGGCTCCATGGCTCAGCCATAATCCCAGCACTTTGGGAGGCTGAGGCGAGTGGATTGCCTGAGCCCATGGGTTCAAGACTAGCCCGGGCAACTTGGTGAGACCTTGTCTCTACAATAAATCAAAAAATTAGCCGGGCATGGTAGTTCCATCTACTTGGAAGGCAGTGGCGGAAGGATCTCCAGAGCCCAGCAGGTTGATGCTGGGGTGGCTGCGAGTATGCCACCACACTCCAGCCTGGGGGACAGAGTGAGACTCCAACTCAAAAAAAAAAAAAACATGTATTTTGAGTCCTCACTTCCAGTATTGGAATGATTTTAAATAATTCTACAAGCCTAATTATGGAATTATTTTACCTAGGAGACCTCTAGCCTTTACTTTCAATCTTTGTACATTAGAGTAGCTTCTTATCTCTGCAGTTCTCTTTCAGTTACAGTAATATTTCAGGAAAAGTCAGAGTTCTCTGAACTATTGATTAACTTTTAAAAATTTGTAAATGGAAGTGCTTGTTATGAAAATAACTCATTCTCTGGATCCCTTTACTGGGAAGTGCCCATGAATACAAGTTTTGATTACAGTTGCTTTAAACACCAGTTCTGAAATGTCTTTCCTTGAGCAATTAAATTGGTTGCTCAATCATATTATCAAACTGAAAACAAGAGGAAAGAAAAGTCAACTTAACCTAACTCACAACAAGAACATGTTTCCTGAGCTGAGAACGTGTCAAAGGCAGCATAGCTTGTCCTGACTCCTCTGGGTAATCAGTGTTGTATCATGTGTTATGCGCAAATTATCTATTTTGTAAGTTAGGCCAAAGTGGTGCTTCTTCAACTAACTGTGAAAGCACTCTTGAGAGCCCATGAAACCTTATTATTCTAATTACCAACACAAGAGGTTAATAAATGAATAATGAGGCCAGGTATTATTGTCATTAAATAGACCTCGCTCAATTATTTATCTCTGGGTCTGGTGTTACAGCTCAGAGAGCTGTGCATATTGTACCAGGGTTTGCTTGAGCTCTGAGACCAGGAGACCGGATTACAGCCTTGGCAGGAGGCTTCTGTTGAATGCAGTTCAAGGGGATGACACACATTTTTCAGTCAGACATTTGAATGGTTTAAGGCCAATAGATATTCAGTGTTTACCCACAAAACCTATTTCCTTTTAGCCATGGAGAAAATTCTCTTTAAATTATCCAGATAAATACAAATGAGTAGGAAAGTAGATTAACTACAGAAAAAAATATAAAGAGCTTTTCTTGTTTTTTAGGTTTCAGAAGACTCTGTTCTTATGTTCTTGTATTCTGATCTCTGCCATGGGTACTTTAGTGTTGATAAGTATTCACAGCTGTATTGGATTTTTTTTGTGCCTTGTTTGTGATTGCACATTGAAAGATGTCTTCTGGTTAAGAAATATGTTATCAGGGAGGATGGATTAGGTGATTGTAGTTTCTTCCATTCTGAAATCATGCCAACTCGTTGCAAAGGTCAGCTCTGAAAATAGTATTAGGGCATGTTCTCTCACTGAGTCGCTGATGTCTTCCAACCCAGTGTCCTTTCTTGAAGGTCTGCATGCAACCAGGGTGCTTCCTTACATCCTATGAGCATCAGATTTGGGGAATCAAGAATCTCTTCTTGCCAAACAATTATTCTTAGCCAACCCCATGGTCTCTGGTTTTGTTTTAAAGCCAACATCTGACGAGTTGAGTCCAGCATTTATTGCGGACAGCGTGGGCGGTGGGGAGTAGAGAGTAGCTAGGATTCAGGAACCCCTTTGGTATGAAACTTGGGGGGAATCTCTCAGAGAATGGAGGAAGGGGAAGAACATTAGGGAAGAGAATAAATTCATGCTTGAGATTATGTAATATAGAATGAAGTCTGGACTTTGGTCTAAAAACTAGAGTCAGAACATATATGTTGAGTTTGGGGTGGGGTAGTAATTGAAAGAGATGTATGAAACTATACCTAGTGTCAGAGAAAACTACTAGCAATTGAAGAAGCAAAAAAACTTGTTTATATTGTTCAAAAAATATATACTTATGATAATTAACAAAAGCGTCATTAATGCTATGTAGATAGGATATTATTGATTTATAATTTTTTGTAGTGATTTTTATTTGGTTGTAACACTGATTCCTTCTCTTTCTCTCTTAAGTTTTGCTAGTTTAATGTTCATTATCACTCAAGATTAAAAACCTTGGCAGAAATATGGCGATTTCTTCACACTTCTGTGTAGAATGAGGTCCTGCTCTCTAATTGGTCACTCATCTAGAAAGTGATATAACTCTAATAAGCCAAACTGAATGTCTTTTAAATTATCTGCTAAGTATGCAGACTATTGAATATTAAAAAAATGGGTGCTCTATTACATTGGAAAAGCTAATTTTGATTTTGCTATTAATAATAATTTTTGATTCTCTATTTCTATGTGTTCATTATAATAGAGATTGATGTGATAACTCCTATGTATACTTGGTTTTATGAATTTCAAAGTTCTTGGTGCCAAATTATTGAATTATGGTCAGTTCTGCTATAACATGATATATGAACTCCTAAAAATCACTACACTGTGCGAAATTGGGTAATAACAAACTACAGCGTTTATAGAAAACATAGAGGTGGGACACAATACCCAGAAACATCATTAGTGACGCATTAAAAAAGGTAGGAATGTAGTAAAAATGGCAGCAACATTTTATGTTAATGGTCAGAAACACATACATATTACAATAAATATGTTAGTTTACCTAAAAGAAGATCTGAGGTTTGATAGTGGAAGTGGCTTTCAAAAGGGTTGCAGCTTATGATTTACTGTGAAGTGTGGAAGGAGGGTCACTGTAATACCAGCTGTGAATGGATGTGGCTTTTCTCAGCTGTCCTTAGAAGTGAGGTAGGTGGCAGATGAGATGTGTGCATTTTGTGTAATCTTACACTGCTTGGTTTAGCTGTGTGCAATTTTCTGCACTCATCTACTGTTTCTCGTGGATAAAATCACTCATAAGCAAGTCCCAAATTTGTGTTATGTTCATGTTTTTCTGTAATATATCAATCATGTTAGAACAAAGTCAGGGTTTCAAAACAAGCATTGCCCTAGAATTGACTGTGGAATATTCCCTTCAACACTTTCACATCTATTATCCCACCTTGTTTTTGCCACCACCTTGCCAAGCAGGGAAACAATTGCCCAACCATTTGTTTGTTTGGGAAATCCCGATCTGTTAAAAGCCACGCAGTGACTGAGGAAAACTGTGTCAGCCCTTGCTCGGATCTATGTGAGTCCTGGGCAAGTGTGCTTTCTTATGAAAAGCAGTACACTCGTGTACGAAGGACAAGAGAGTGTCAAAGAGGTAGACAAGGTCACAAAGACAGAACACGGAGTCTGGATTAGAACCCAAATTATCCGATTTTCAGTTTAGAGGCTTGAGTTCAAATTTTGTAAAGTGCCTGCTAGTGCCACCCTCCCATCTGTCTCATCACTTCTGCAACACATCACTGATGCTTAGATGGGATGACTTTTCTTCATTGCATGGATCTAAAAAACCTGAGAACTCAGTTTCTAATTTTTGACATTGCTTTATTGAACATTTTGGACTGTGCAGAATGTTTTAGAAAGTATTTTTCAACTAATCTTCCCAGCCCAGGGGTCATGCCAAATGTCAGGCTGTTTGACAACATGGCCAGTGTGGTAACTCTTCTCCATGTGCAAGAAGCTGCCAGTTGAGTTTCAGAGAAGATTAACAGTAAAGGGTATAATCCAAAAGTCCAGGAATGACTTTGCTTTCAAGCATTAATTTTTTTTTTTTTGAGTTGGAGTCTTACTCTGTCGCCCAGACTGGAGTGCAGTGGCTGCTCCCGGCCACCGCAGCCTCGACCTGCTGGGCTCCAGCGATCCCTCTGCCTCAGCCTCCTGAGTAGCCGGAATTACAGGCACGCGCTACCATGCCTGGCTGATGTTTTGATTTATTATAGAGATGAGGTCTCGCCAAGTTGCCCAGGCGGGTCTCGAACCCGCGGGCTCAGGCAATCCACTCACTTCAGCCTCCCAAGGCGCGGGATTATAGGCTGAGCCACCGAGCCCGGCTTTAAGCATTAATTAATGTGGAAAATAAAATCATTAGATGCTTCCCTGTCTACATCTACCTCAAGTTATGCCAAACAAATCTATTTCTAGAAGATTTACATTTATTAAACAGTCCCTGTGGTCAAAGCAGTGATCGAAGCTTAGGAGATAGAAAAGGACAGAATATTGTCCCTGCTATTAAGGAGCTGATTTGGGGTTCTGTCTAATGACTGAAGAGACTCTTCACCACTGTGTGTGTATTTTTTTTTGAGTTGGAGTTTCACTCTGTCGCCCAGGCTGGAGTGCGGTGGCATGCTTACGGCCACCCCAGCGTCGACCTGCTGGGCTCAGGTGATCCTCCCGCCTCAGCTTTCCAAGTAGCTGGAACTACAGGTGTGCACTACCACGCCCGGCTAATTTTTGATTTATTGTAGAGATGGGTCTCGCCAAGTTGCCCAGGCTGGTCTCGAACTCGCGGACTCAGCCAATTCACTCGCCCCAGCCTTCCAAAGTGCTGGGATTACCGGCTGAGCCACCGAGCCCGGCCCATGTGTATTTTTATGCCAGCATATGGGTGGGTGCTTATGCACAGGTGAATAAAGAGGCCTCACTCTCTCATATCAGTAGTCAGCATATGTGCATTGTCTTTTGATCTATGTGTATTGTAAAATCCTGAGGTTAGCTTTGATACTAAGGAACATTTTACTAAAAAAAAAATCCTTCAAAGCCCTTCATTTTGAAGGTTGACTTTGAGTGTTAACAAGAAGTTTATTTATAGTTGTATGTTGAAGGGTCTTGTCTGTAAACCACACACGCCAGGGGCCATCCAATTGGCAGCGGCACTGCACCTGTATAACCACAGTCCGGATTTTGGTCACTGGTTATCGTGACAGCGGCTATTCTCCATCACGTAGATAATATGCTTTCCAGCCTCTTACTGGTGAAGAGAAGCCTGGACCACCTTTATTTCAAAAATTATTTTCATATATCAAACAATCATAAAAAATGACTGCCTTAAGTCAGTTCAGGCTGACAGAACAAATTACCTTAGCTTTGCTGGCTTAAACTATTTATTTCTCACAGTTCTGGAGGCTAGCGTTGGAGAGCAGGGTGCTAGCATGGTCAGCCTCTGGTGATGGTCTTCCAGGTTGCAGACAGCTGGCTTCTGTATCCTCACATGAGAAAGAAAGAGGGCTAGCTAGCTTTCTGGCCTCTTCTGATAAGGGCACTAATCCCACTTATAGGGCGCCATCCTTATGACCTAATCACCTCCCAAAGGCCCCACCTCTAAATATCACCACATTGGAGATTAGATTTCAACATATAAATTTTGTGGGGACACATTCAGTTCATAGCAATAACCGAACAAGATCATAGAAATTATAGTGTAACCATTATTTGTTTTGATGAATTCATGTTTTTTACCACAGACACAAAGACAGTAATGTGACGACTGTAAATGTATAAACATTTGGGAATAATGTTAAAGTTTAAATTTAAAACTTTTTCTGAATGTGAGGCCAAATGTATTCCTTTTCTTTCCCTAGCTTCCCTCAGCCATTTGTTTTACAGAGTGAGTCTTCTGTTTTAGTCATAATTATTTTTACAGTATTAAATACCAGGTTATTAAGTGTGTTCTATGCCAATTTGTCCTAAACTCTCTGCCCCCACCCCCTCTTTAAAGGGATTATTGAAGAAAAAGTAAGATTTTTTAAATAAATATTCTTGACTGTCAGAATCTTATATAAACTTCAGATTCTATTTTATTATACGTGGTAGAAACGAGAGCTAGGGTTCTCTCTTTTGACACTTGGCACACATTTCTTGCTCTTCAATGACTCCAACTGATTAATAAGTGAGACTAAAATATCTTGCTCTTCCCGGCCAGAATTAAAAAATTTAAACATACATTGAAAGTCTCTAGTTTATGAAATACAGCTTGGGCTTACTTGTTCAGGATCTAGAAGAGTTAAGGCTGCAGTTAATACAATTAAACGTCCACCACCTCCATATTCATCTCAATCCATCTCCATCTATACCTTATTTTGTTTTATTTTTCTCAGGGAAGCAAAAAAATTTGTGAGTGAAAATGAAGGGGCTCTTGGAAAAGGAAAAGGAAAACGGTGGTTTGCGTTTAAGATGATGATGGCCAAGGTAGGTATTTTCATAATTCAGTTCAGTTTATGCCACATTGCCCCCAAGGGGGAGAACATTGATTCTGTTCTGAAGGGGTGAAGAGAATCTTACACTTTGTATAAAGCACAGATATACATATAATACATGCACCGTATACCTGTGGCATTACAATTTGAAGAGAGAGATTTAAAAAATTGTACTTAGAGGAGTTAAAATGGGAAATAAGTTGAGAAATATTAATATATGGCAAAAGACTTACTTGTGTGATTTTTTTTTTTTTTTTTTTTTTTGGATCGGGGTCTCACTCTGCCACCCAGGCTGGAGTGCAGTGGCATGATTATGCCTCACCATAGCTTTGAACTTCTGGGCTCACGTGAGTCTCCTGCCTCCTGTAGTACTGAGTAGCTGGGACTACAGGCACGTGACACTATGCCCAGCTAATTTTTTTATTTCTCATAGACGTAGGATCTCGCTATGTTTCTTAGGCTGGTCTCGAACTCTTGGGCTCAAGCAATCCTCCTGCCTTCGCCTCTCAAAGCACTGGTTTATGCGCCTGGCCACTCGTGTGATTTGAAAACTTACAAATGTAAAAGACTGTGCCCTTTTCATCTTCATTCCTGGAAGTGAAGGGGTCTGGTCAAAATAGGTACAACTTTCAGTGCCTTATAGCTTTTCTTCAAAATTTTCTTCACCAGGAACATCAGCTACACATTGGACAGAAAATAAGAAAAAGATAAACGGTATACTGATACAAATATAGATTTTTGGGAAAGACAGAAAAGAAACACATTTATTTAGCACTTACTATGTGCCAAGCATTGAATTGAATTCTTTTATAAGGTTATATTTAATTCTCTCAGTAACTGAAGGAACATAGATATTATTATTCCCTCTTTACAAATGTTATACCAACTGTAAGCTAAATGTATTCCCATAAAGTTTTGTGAATAAAGTTCATATATCTTAACTTTCATATATATATATATCTGTTTCTACAGTTTAACTACATGGAGACATGTAGTATTTATGCTTTTGTTTTTGGCTTCATGAGACACATCTATATTGCTGTGGGAGTTACAGTTCATTTTTATTGATGTGTTGTACTCCATTGTATGAAAGATGCCACGGTGTATCCATTCTTTTGTAGATGAACATTTATGCCGTTTCTAAGTTTTGAGTAATCTTTTGAATTTCAGACTGGTGTCACACAATTATTTAATGTGCCTGTCCAGCTCCCACATTATCCCAACATAATGTGCACACATGCAAAGTTATCTGCCACATTCCCAGTCTTCCTAGGGGTCCCCTTGGCCATGGATGACCCAACACTGGAGAAAAATAGGAGGACCTTTTGTAAACTAACTTATGATTCTTTTTCTTCTTCCCATTCCTATGACACCATGCCATTCCATTTAGCTGACTGCTCTGCCTCTATCAGACTGAAGTGTTCCATGTTACAGAATTTAGCATTGAGTATTAAAGATGCCTATTTATATACAGTCTACTCTAGTAGACCAGAAGGCTTTCAAGACAGGAACTGTATCTTATTTATATTTTATTAATTCTTTCATGCAATGAATATTAATAAGCACATAATACTATGTGCCAATCACCTTATTATGTGCTAACTCAGTTCCTGTCTGCTTATTTTCTAGTAGAATAAATAGCTCCTTCTGAGTGGTCAGCATATTTCCAATAAAACAGGCGGTTAATAAACATTTTTGAATTAAATTGGTCTGGGAGTGGTGAGGAATAGGGAAACAAGTGAAATCTAATGTTTCCCCGTTTTACTAGAAAGCAGTATTCGGTGCCAGAGAGATCTTTCCTAGTTCATCTTGACAGACCAAGAGGCTGAGCTTTCCTTGACTTCCTTTTCAGAAATGGGCAAAATTCCTCCGTGATTTCGAGAACTTCAAAGCTGCTTGTGTTCCATGGGAAAATAAAATCAAGGCAATTGAAAGTAAGTGCTCATCAGATCTCAGGCGGGGAAGATTATCAGAGATAAATGTCTCATAAGCTTATCAAATGCTTTTCTCAGTTTCTGGACTTGGGAAGATGAAAAACAAACAAACAAAAAAGCAACCAACCAAATAAAAGCATTGTCTATGCCTCCTTTGGCCACTGTGAAGATTTGCTAGCACTTACCAAAGACTGGGGATCCCACTGTTATGTCCTACCTTAGATGAACACATTCTTATTCTGACTGGTTTTCTCTCCTACTTAGTGAGGTCATTGTTGTGCACATAGCATGGAGTCGTATTATCTGGAAGGCAGAGGTTTTATTTTGGCAATGATCATGACATTGAAAATATATACTCTCATGAATGTTAGACAGCAATCTAAATGAGCAATGTTTAAAAAGAGTAAAGAAGTCTTAAAACCTCATTTTCAAACCTCGGAAGTAGGATGAGCAATGTCATTCAGGAACTTGCTATCAGAATATTCATATTGTGCCTTCGTTTTGTAGAATATTTATAGTGTACAACAGAGGCAGGAGAATGCACCCAATCAAAAACCTATTTAGTTCAGTGTTCTAGGCTTAGAATAAGGCAAATAAACATTTAAAAATAGAAATTAAAATAGCAAATTATTCTGTAAAAAGTAAAAGATATTAAGAAAAGGGAATAATATTTGAAACCATTTTGAACACAAGCTTGCCATATTCTGGTTTCTAAGGTTTTGACTAGGATCTGATTTTCATGCATGGCCTTCCAGGTCAGAGGCAGGTTTTCCTGCTGGCTAAGTGTGGCATTGCATAACTAAAATGGAAGCTCCCTGGGGAGATAACACAGCCGATGGATAGTTCGCTGACATGATTGGGCATGCTTTAGGAGTGACTAACCGTCAGTTCTCTTTCTCTTGTTACTGAGCGGCAATTATTAAGTGGCAATAAATTAAAATACAACAATGCATTAATTGCATCCCCTTCCATACATTCCTTGTGCCATTCCTTTTTTGACTTTAATTTTCTTCTTAACATTTATCGCTATCTAAAATACTGTGTTTTTTGAGATACCCAAGAAAACTTAGAAAACTACATTTGCTGTAAACCCCTACCTCACGTTTGCTGCACTGTATTCTATACACCCCCTCTTAGCTCACGTTTGATATGTTATATAAATTCCTACCTCACGTTTGATATGTTATATAAATTTCTACCTCACATTTACTGTATTTCTAACTCTACCTCAAATCCTGTGAGACTGGGCACATAATAGGTGCCTGGTAGTGACTGCAATCGTAAAGTTACACCATAATTTAAACAGTGTTTGTATTTAACCCTGTTAAACTTCAACTTTTGCAATGGTATGTGGATGCTGAGCAGGCAACAAGCACCGTCCCAAACATTCCTTTGCCTAGATTATAGTAGACCCGGTGGCGCCAGCCACCCTCCTGACAGGCTCTGCGTTGTTTCAAACCTGCTACCTGCTTGCTCCAGTTAATTAATTGTATAAACTTGGCTTATCTAACATTCCATTTTGCCCATTTAGCAGTTACTTGTCCATCACAGGTAACAAAGCCAGAGCCCGTGCAAATCGGACTCGAATCAACCAATCAAAGTCTCTGTAACTACGTCATATAGCTTTTATCCAACCCTGTATGCACAAGTTTGTAAAACCACCCCACTCCCTCAAAATTATGTAAAAAGGTGCGTGTTAACTTGGGTCAGGGCTCTCTCGTCACTGGAGCTGCTGCGTCGGTTTCAAACGTGAGCCCAGGCTCGAGCCTGAATAAAAGCCCTCGTGTACATGCATTGGAGCTGACTCTTTGGTGATCTCTTGGACTTAGAACTTTGGGCATAACATTTAATTTAAGTTCTTGATGTAACTTCATTTCATTCTATGTTCATTTCTCTCAATAGACAGGGAAGTAGAGATTTTGTTTTGTTCCCTCCTGGGTGCAGTTTGGCACTTGATAAAATATGTTAAATAAAATTACTGACAAGTTTTCCAGACGTCTACCATTCTAAGAAATAGAGGAAGAACTGAGACACATTAAAAAAGAGAGGATATCATGGAACCTTTAGGTTCCAACTGTACAGCTGAAATATGGTACCTTGAGAGGCCTTGAGGACCAGAAGGTCTTTTAGAGCACTAAGATCTTAATACAATATATGTGGAGAGAACTCTGAATTTGGTTCTTGCTTTGCTGCACATTTGTTGTTTGACCTTTAGCCAGTTATTAATTTGAGCTTCAGTCTACTAATCTCTAAAATGATAAGTTTGAATCCTGATCAGTTGTGAAGTATATCCCAAGAAATTTGTAAGTAAAATTAAAATACATACATAGTTAAAATGCATACATTTGAAAATTATTTATTTTTAAAGCAGACTGGAGCAAGTTTCAGTCTAACCGAGTAATAATATCATGCTCACTTGTGTTTCAGTAGGCTATCTCCAGTGATATAGAAACAAGTGGAATTATTTTTATTACCAGAAATTGCACACAGGAAGGAGACACACATTATGACCACCATTCATCATGAGTTCACAGAAGAAGACAGATTGAGGACTCCTTAATAATAACTTTTAGTTATCTCCCCTCTTCTCCTCTTCCAGTAAATTTGGAATGGTCATCCTGGAAAATTCATGCAAATGTGGAATTTCTTTTCCATATATAATTTATAATTTAATTAGGTTGTCCTGACTTCTTCACTGTTAATGGTGGTTTGCTTCAAATGTGAGGAATTGATCCTTATTTTCTACTCTATCAACAATCAGGGGCAGTGGCACTTTGGGAGGCTGAGGTGGAAGGATTGCTTGAGCCTAGGAGTTTAAAACCACCTGGGCAACATAGACCTCATCATTACTAAAAAAATTAAAAAATTACCCAGGCATGGTGGCACCTGTAATCTCAGCTATTCGGGAGGCTGAGGTGGAAGGATCACCTGAGCCTAGGAGGTTGAGGCTGTGGTGAGCCATGATGGCACCACTGCACTCCAACCTGGGTGACAGAGATTTTGACTCAGAAAACAAACAAAAAAAGAAAATCACCAAATCATTTTTTATTGAGCGTCACTGTGAGTCAAACACTTTACAAACATTATTTCATTTAATCTTCAATGTTCCTGCAATGTGCACATTAACCTTCCTATTTTACTATTGTGGTTAAATAACTGTCTCAGAATTAGCAGCAGAGTTGAGATACAAGACAGAGTCTATCTGGGTTTAAAACTTATGCTTTTCCATATGGTATGCTGCTTTTTACTTTGAGGAAGGTTTTTATACACTTTTTTTTTAAAATATGTTTTTCACCATTTCCTAGAGAGCATTCTTTTAGGCCAGTGGTAGTGTGTGTAGTTATAGATTTTTAAAAGTAGTTACCTTATTCATAAAAATATTTCTCATTTTCTCATGTATTTACTTTTGGGTGAGAGATTTATTTATATGTATTTTTATAATCCATAAGATGTTTAATGTACTAAGGTTTTAGTAATAACCATAAGCGGACCATATGCTTTTGGGCTATTATATTAGTTGAAAAATATGAAACCTATCTAAGAATATATTATTAGAGCCATTGGATTGAACTGACCATCTTATAAAAGTACACTACCAAAGATAGGGAAAGATGTACCTTGATGGTCTTTGAAGCCAAACTAAATGGAAAATGTGAAGAAATGGGACATAGAATTAGTTGAGTTGACCTTTTTTATCCCATACCAGTTCTTTTAAAAAGGGAAATTCTTTTTAATTTCTAGCCCTTTGTTTCTACGTTTGGGGTTTCCACAAAATATGGGAATTTAACTAGTTACTGTGTAAGGTCATTTCCTGCTTAACATTCTATGATGTATACATTTTAACCAGTTTTAGATGTAGATATGGGCATGTGAAATTCTTTATATCTTTGAGTGATAAATTATTGAAAAATTGAAATGGAAAACAAATTTATACTAAGAGGGGCCTGTATAATTACCTTCTCAAATTCTTTTCAGAATAAAGTTAGTTAAATATGTAACCTATTTATAATATATCTATTTAATAATAAAACTAATATAAATGCTTTTCTTTTAAAGAAATGACTGCTTAGCCATACAAAAGCTTCAGAAATACTTTGTATTCCTTTTTACCATCAGAACCATCTAACATATAATATCTCGTTTATTCTTCCCAAAAAGCTTGATATTATTGATTCAGTGAGCAAATACTCACTGAATACCATGTCCTTAGGTATATTTCTGGTCACTATTACTGCTAACAAAGGCAAAGCCTCTACCCTCATTAATATTACATCCAAATGTGTTGACATATGTATGGTTGGGTGGGGAAGACAGATCATGAAACAAAAACAAATAAATAATAATGATTATTATGGATTCTAGTAAGAGGCATGTTCAAAAGAGCAGTTGCATTCCACTCCCAACAGTCTTTCTAATCCATCTTGCCCTTGTCCTTTGCTTAATCTCTAAATAAATACCGAAAAAATATTTTTTCTTCTTCTTTTTTTTATTTTAAAGATGTGGGATACAATTCAGGGTTAGGTATACAGATGTTCATTATGCAGGTACCCTTGCTGATGAGGTGTGTCCCTCCCTCCCCTGGCAGTTTTTCTCAACTGCCAGTCCCACTCCCCCGCCCCTGGCAGTTTCCCACTACTGCCTATCCCTTTCTTATAATTGTTCAAGGTCTGCTTATGAGTGAGAACATATGGTACTCTGTTCTTTGTTTCTGTGATAGATCATTGAGTATTCATCCAAGTTGCTGCAAAGTCCATATGTTTGTCCTTCTTTATGGCTGCATAATATTCCATTGTGTACATGTCCCACATTTTTTTAATCCAGTCCAGCTTCGATGGGCAACATGGTTGGTTCCATGTTTTTGCT